>ONZH01029648.1:0-32719 GCA_900303285.1 Rhinella marina | reverse complement strand
AGAACAGACGGTGGGTATTTACACCAGGTATGTGAGATAATTTAACAAGAGAACGCACAGTACAGTGGCCTATTAAATGGCCTAGATATTGTATATTTCAAAGTACACAGCCGTTGTAGTAACAGAACAGACGGTGTGGTATTTACACCAGGTATGTGAGATAATTTAAGCAAGAGAACGCACAGTACAGTGGCCTATTAAAATGGCCTAGATATTGTATATTTCAAGGTACACAGCCGTGTAGTAACTGAACAGACGGTGGGTATTTACACCAGGTATGTGAGATAATTTAGCAAGAGAACGCACAGTACAGTGGCCTATTAAAATGGCCTAGATATTGTATATTTCAAGTACACAGCCGTGTGTAGTAACTGAACAGACGGTGGGTATTTACACCAGGTATGTGAGATAATTTAGCAAGAGAACGCACAGTACAGTGGCCTATTAAAATGGCCTAGATATTGTATATTTCAAAGTACACAGCCGTGTAGTAACTAACAGAACAGACGGTGGGTATTTACACCAGGTATGTGAGATAATTTAACAAGAGAACGCACAGTACAGTGGCCTATTAAATGGCCTAGATATTGTATATTTCAAAGTACACAGCCGTGTAGTAACTGAACAGACGGTGGGTATTTACACCAGGTATGTGAGATAATTTAACAAGAGAACGCACAGTACAGTGGCCTATTAAAATGGCCTAGATATTGTATATTTCAAAGTACACAGCCGTGTAGTAACTGAACAGACGGTGGGTATTTACACCAGGTATGTGAGATAATTTAGCAAGAGAACGCACAGTACAGTGGCCCTATTAAAAGCCAATGCCTAGATATTGTATATTTCAAGGTACACAGCCGTGTAGTAACTGAACAGACGGTGGGTATTTACACCAGGTATGTGAGATAATTTAGCAAGAGAACGCACAGTACAGTGGCCTATTAAAAGGCCTAGATATTGTATATTTCAAGGTACACAGCCGTTGTAGTAACTGAACAGACGGTGGGTATTTACACCAGGTATGTGAGATAATTTAGCAAGAGAACGCACAGTACAGTGGCCTATTAAAATGGCCTAGATATTGTATATTTCAAGGTACACAGCCGTTGTAGTAACTGAACAGACGGTGGGGTATTTACACCAGGTATGTGAGATAATTTAACAAGAGAACGCACAGTACAGTGGCCTATTAAATGGCCTAGATATTGTATATTTCAAAGTACACAGCCGTGTAGTAACTGAACAGACGGTGGGTATTTACACCAGGTATGTGAGATATTTAGCAAGAAACGCACAGTACAGTGGCCTATTAAAATGCCTAGATATTGTATATTTCAAGGTACACAGCCGTGTAGTAACAGAACAGACGGTGGGTATTTACACCAGGTATGTGAGATAATTTAGCAAGAGAACGCACAGTACAGTGGCCTATTAAAATGCCTAGATATTGTATATTTCAAGGTACACAGCCGTGTAGTAACTGAACAGACGGTGGGGTATTTACACCAGGTATGTGAAATAATTTAGCAAGAAAACGCACAGTACAGTGGCCTATTAAATGGCCTAAGATATTGTATATTTCAAGGTACACAGCCGTTTACTAACTTAACAGACGGTGGGTATTTACACCTGGTATACAAAAAGGGTATTGCAGGCACACAGAACCCAGAACACTAGAGCCAAATAAACTGTATTTAAAAAAATAAAATAAAATTCACAGCCGTATACTGCCAGATCAGATGGTGCATATACACACTAGTTATATAACAGGGTTTTTCAGCCAAAAAGAACGCTGAACAGTAGTGCCAAATATAGTTTGGTATGTAGCAGAGCACCTAATACACCACTAATGCCTCTCTCTGTCCCTACTCCAGCAGCTATCCCTGAATACGGCAGCCGTTCTCTGTAAAGTGTATCTTGTAGTAAAGCTATCACTGTAGTGCACTATAGTAGCCCTGATAAGGGCTTTTAATCACGCTCCTGCCTGTCCAACTGCTAAAACCTGTCTGTCCCTTCTCCAGCCTCTGTCCCTGACTAAGTTCACGCAGCATATGGCGTACGAGCAGGAAGAGCTGAGTTTTTAATATTCGAGGTCACATGGTTTTTCCAGCCAATCCATGTAGACGCTGTTTTCGCGCTGCCAGCGTGCTCAGCGTGCCTGTCATACCCCCCCTGCATGTTGATTGGTGGAAAAAGAGCGCCAGGGAAGGTGGGAGGGGAAACGAATTCTAAGTGCGCCATCGCCGTTATACTCGATTGAAATCGAGTATGCCGAATAGCGTAGTATTCGATCGAATACCGGCTCGATCGAACACTACTCGCTCATCTCTAATAATAACAATACATTAGTAAGTGGCTTGTATTCACTTTCTCTACATAATAAATACTATTTGCTGAAGTGACACAACCCCTTTAAGCTCATCCTCTAGCAGTCCATGTGGATACAATGAAATCTATATGAGCTCATAGCTGTCATAGAATTCGATCACCATTTCTACCAGAAAACTGGTGCAAAAGATCATAGCTTTGCCGGGGGCGATGACCCGGCCCACCAGTCCCTCTCTTCAAGTGGCAATGGCAAACATTTTTGTGCAAATGGTGTTTAAAAAGTCACAAATCCATGGCTTGTGACTTTTTAACTACAAGAAAATTTAGACTAGCAATTCATGTTCACAGGTGCATATCCATAAAGCAAGCATATTGAAAAATAATAAAAATAGCACAACATTTCACATGCAAACAATAGAACTAAGGAATGGGGATCATTCTAAATTAAAGTGGTATTATACCTACTAGAAATGAAAATTGAAAAAATAGAAGCTCTTTGCGCACATTTTTGATCAAATGTGTGTCGGGCCCTTCTTGTGACTTTTTAAACCTCAGTTTTCTGGCACAGGGTTTTGAAAAATCTCCCCATTCTTCTTTTTATTTTTTATATTACATTTATCAAGCAGCTCATACAAGTGTAAATGTAAGACACTGATCTATTTTTAAAATCAGATACTGTTTCCAGTACAGACATTTCTTGGAACCAGTTTCCCAAAAGAAAAACACTTGTATATGAGACAACTGGTAGCTAAGAAGATGCTCAATATGGAAGGAATGATGAAGAAGAACAAGAGTAGAGGCAGGAAGGTAGGTCAGATATAGAGGAGGCGATCAAGCTAGAACGGATGAGGAGCTTAGTGGCAAATCTATTGGCCATAAAAGTAATACATAGTGAGATAGACATAAGCAGGCATTTAGGATTTTCATAACTTGCATGGGCAGAAAATAAAAAAGGAAAAAAGATGGGAGGAAAAAAAATCATGCTTCTAGATTGCACTAATAGTAGCAAAGAAGACCGAGAAGAGGAGGGAGGGATTCAGATATGAGAGGAGCAGGAAAAAAATGAGATTAGTCCAGAGGAAAAACAAGGAAAATGCTATATGCAAATCTGATAGGGATGATTTGTAGCAGGCAGCGAGCCCTGTGGCACTAACATTCTACATACATAGTATCCCATTAGGACCCTGCTGTACCAAAGCTCCTCTATTGTATCATTTGTCACTGGGCAGCAGAATAGAAACCTGCATCCGCCTTTCACAATAGCTCTCTGTCAGCTAATGATACTGTATGTGTGCCATCAGCCAGACTTTATTGGCAGAAGGGCAGCCAAGGTGTTAAGTCACAGCACAATGCCAGGCTTCTGGAAGCAGGTTTTATGACATGTACAGTTTGAGTGTCTTTTGCTGAACGGTTATACAGAACATAATTGGCTTTAAGATTTACATCTAAACTGTATGTGTCACTGATCATGTGGCAAAAAGATGCAATGCAGAGACTGGCAGACAGCTTTGTTACATAGAACTGATATGGATGTCTCTATGGATTGGCCATTAATTATGTAGAGCGGGTGTATACTGCAGCACTGTATGTTGAGTGGTCTCACATTGGCCCCTGTGACGAGCGGGACTCACAATCTATTTCTCAGATAAGCACATGCATACACTAGGGTCACATTTGCTTAATGTAGGTCTTTTTTCACATTGTCTATCTCAACGTGTCTTTATTATATCTTTATATTCAGAATTCATTGTTTTTCTTTGTGTTCTTCATCTAGTTCTCTATTTGTAACATTTATTTTTTTACTGTCGTGTATGACCCACTTTTCTGTATCGTATCCTTTGTTCACAAAACATCCAAATTCCTTTTTTGTATCCACTGATGTCTCTCCAGCTTTGGTTTTCCATATATTTTTTTGACTCTTTCATGCCCCATTTTTCAGTTTCTCTATTCATCTAGCCTGAGTATTGCCTCAGTTCCACTGGCAATTATTTTCTCCTATTAATTTTCCTTCTCCTATATTATTACACAGTGTCTGTCTTTTCCTCTCTCTCTCTCTCTCACCCCTCTCCGTTGTCTCGCTCTGTCAGAAAGACACCACGGAACAGTTGAAGCACTTATTAAATTGTTAGTACGTAAGTGCCATGTAACCAGTATAATTGGCTTCTTAAAATATTCCATGTTTAACAATAACAGCTCTGTCTGCAGCACGTGGCAGAGTGACAGTGTGAGTGACAGTGCCACTGGGAGCTTGGCGGTTGACCACAAAGGTAACAGAATGTCTAATATGCCTTCATAGCATTTCAAAAATAATGCATATTAAATGTCAGTGACTATTATATCTTGCTTGCTAAAAGCACAGTGTTTCTTAGGCTCTAAAGTCATCTATCATGGCACTGAGTTAGGCAGACCTACGCAGATTATTGGGGCGGTCTGTTCTAAATGCATACATTTCATATATCCTATTACATAGGTGAAGTTGAAATAAACCTGTCCGTTCTACATGGAGTCCTATCTGTGACAAGCTTGTTATAGAGCAGGAGGATCTGAGCAGGTTGATATAAAATGCTGTGAGAAAAGGTTCAAATATATCTTTCCAGTAAGGAGAGAACTAGGAGTGGAGGCTACACAGATGCTGGTAGTAGGAGATTCTAATATTTGGGGTATAGATAGGGCAATCTGTCACAAAGACCAGGATCATTGTACAGTATGTTGTCTTCATGGCATTTGAGTTCCACATATCACAGATCGGGTTGATAGACTTACTGGGAGAGGCTGGTGAAATCCCAGCAGTCATGGTGCACATTGGCACCAATGACAAAATTAGAAGTAGCTGAAAGGCCCTTAAATTTATTTCAGGTTGCAAGCTCAGGGCCAGGACCAGCATTTTCTGAAATAATACCTGTACCACATGCCACACGCAGTGGGAAATTAGGGAGGTAAACAAGTGGCCCTGGCCACTTGTGGGAAGGAAGGGTTTGGGTTCTTGAAGAACTTAGGCTACTTTCACACTAGCGTTTACAAATTCCGGTATTGAGCTCCGTCATAGGGACTCAATACCAAAATAAAACGCTTCAGTTTTGTCCCCATTCATTGTCAATGGGGACAAAACTGAACTGAAGAGAACGGAGTGCTTCTAAAAGCATTCTGTTCAGTTCTCTTCAGTCTCCAGACCGGAGAAATAACCGCAACATGCTGCGGTTTGCTCTCCGGTCTGGGCATCCACACTGAGACGGATCCGGAATGACCCGCAATGCAAGTCAATGGGGAAGATCCGTATTGGGTGACACAATAGTAAATGGATCCGTCCTCCATTGACTTTCAATGGAGTTCATGACGGATCGATCACCTGCACTTTTCCCCACAGCTTTCTCCTCCCTCCAGCAGAGGGCGCTGTGGGGAGTCTTCCCTTCCTCCTCCTCTCGCCGTCCGGAGCTGCTGGGGCCTCTGACAACCAGAAGCCACCAGGAGCCAGTAAATATGGCTTTATGTAAGTGTATGTATGCATGTGTATGTATGTATGTTAGTGATACTGTGACACGTGTGGGGCCGGAGCACAGTTCCGGCCCCACACATGCACCTGCAGAAGCACGGATCCGGCAAGACCCTTCACCCGCCAGATCCGTGCTGCCACTAGTGTGAAAGTGGCCTTAGATGACTTCTATGCTCAATGGGGAAGGTGCAGCTGTGTTGGGGGAGAAGATGCATAGAAGGTTGGAGGAGCGTTAAAACTAGGGACTGGGGGCCGGGTAATTACTTTATAGGAGGGGAAGATAGCGACCTGGGGAAAGGTAATGGAACTGGGGGAGGAAAGGAAGGAGGTACTACAACACTTCATAAGGAAAGGTGTAGATTAAAAAAAAATCCAAAAACCTCTTAATTGTATGTATACTTATGTCAGAATCCTGACCAATAAAACTGGTGAACTGGAAGTAGTGATGTCTGAGGAGGACTACAACATAGTGGGAATAACTGAGACATGGCTGGATGATAGCTATGACTGGGCAGTTAATGTACAGGGTTACAGTCTGTTAAGAAAGGATTGTAAAAACCGGAGAGGGGGAGGGGTTTTCCTTTACATATATATATATATAAGTCCTGTCTAAAGCCCACACTCCGGGAAGATATAAATGAGGGACATGAACATTTGGAGTCACTGTGGGTAGTAATACATGGAGGTAAAAACAATAATAAAATACTAATATGAGTTTATTATAAACCACCTAATATACCAGAGTCCACAGAAATCTACTTCTAAACGAAATAGATGAGGCGGCAAATCATAATGAGGTTGTTATTATGGGGGACTTAAACTACCCAAATATAGACTGGGAAAATGAATCCTGTGGATCTCATAAAGGAAACACGTTCTTGGCAATAACCAATTATAACCGTTCTTGACAATTACCTTTCCCAACAGGTTCCAACTAGAGGAATGGCCCTGCTGGACTTATAGACCTGACAGCATAACACACTGAGGAGTAGGAGGGTACTAGGGAAATAGTAACCACAATATAATACATTCCAATTCTCTTTCAAAAAGGTGTTTTGTCAAGGAGGCACAAAAACATGAAATTTGTATTGTGAGAGGGAGACACCTTATGAGAACAGGAAAAAATTCCTATGTTCATAAATAAAAGCGTAAAAGATGCAATTAATAATAAAAAGAAAGCATCACAATTACTAAATCAGAAAAAAATAGAACACGTAAAAATAAAGGCAGCCAAGCTTGAGACAAAGCTAAAGAGACTAAAACTAACCCAAATTGTTCTTCAGTTATATACATGGTGAAAAGGTTAGAACTGAAAGTGCTGGCCCTTTAAAAAGTAATGAGGGAGGAGTTATAGAGATCGATGAGGAGAAAATGAATTGACTAAATATTTTTTCTCCACTTTATTCCCTGAGGAAAATGAAATGTCAGATGAAATGTTGAGTGTCAAAGCAAATTCCCCATTAAATGGCGTCTTAAAAAGATTAAAATAGACAATTAAGTAATGTAATAGACAGACCCTAATTTGTAATAATAATTATATATACTGTGTGTGTATATATACATCTAATATATATAAAGCTGAGTGTATGTATGTATGTTCGCTAAAGGAAACCGCACTGTTGCATTTACAATCACGAAATTTTGCACACAGGTACATCAGCTGTCCAGGAAGGTTTTAGACTGGGTCTCAGCTCTCTAGAAAGTACAGTTTCTGAGATATTCCCAAAAAATGCAAATATAAACATGACCTACATTAGCCAAAAGAATCCTGCAAGTCTTTCTCCTCATATCCCAACTGCCATACACAGGCAATAGAAGCTCGCAGGCCCTTAGTCTCCACATACACACAGTTTTACACCAGGTTTCCATAACAACCCAGCCATTTTTCTTCACAGCTATAGGTGAGATTTAAAGGGGGAGGGCTCTGTGGATGACACTGTTAAGGGAGCGGAGTGCTGTGGAAGTCACAGTTAAGAGGGGAGACTGCTGTGGAGGTGGAGGTCAGTGTTAAGGGGCGGAGTGCTGTAGAGGTCACAGTTAAGGGGCAGGCTGC
Organism: Rhinella marina; assembly: GCA_900303285.1. Taxonomy (NCBI): domain Eukaryota; kingdom Metazoa; phylum Chordata; class Amphibia; order Anura; family Bufonidae; genus Rhinella; species Rhinella marina. Next base: position 24,845 of record ONZH01029648.1, on the reverse strand, counting down.
TGTGGAGGTCACAGTTAAGGGGACGGTCCACTAATTTTGATAATCTTTCTGGGTACTGTAGTTCACCCATTCCAGTTATTACTTTAGTTGCCCTCTTATGAACCCTCTCTAGCTCTGCTATGTCTGCCTTGTGCAAAGTTGATCCAGACTAAGGTAAAAAAAACCCTAATGAGGGGAGTGTCAAAAAGATGGTTTATGAGGTAAAACCCAAAAATGCAGAAGAGCTGTGCAATGTAGTCTCTTTACATCTGCAGCTGCTGTTGTAAAGCCTTCAGTGTGTTCTGGCTGAAGGGGTTAATGGTTTATCTGAAAGAATCGAGGGAGAGAGCAGATAGCAGGCTGTTATCTCTTGGTGCACGAATACAAGATTAGCAGGGAGGCAAGCTGACATCATAGGTCATGTGACCCTGAGTGAAATCTGATAAACCAGCAAGTTTAGAAGCAGAAAGTGTATGGAAAAGCTGTTGTATTTGACTAGTTAGAAACATACAAAGGACAAAAAAGTAACTTGGACAACCCCTTTAAGCACCATAATTAGTAAAGCTCTTGAAGTTCACATGGGTTTACTAAAGTCACCACTACAGGAAACATTTGCAATTACACAGAAGCAACCCCTATGATAACAGCTGGGAACTCAAGGGAATGGAATCACTGGCAATCTGCTAGTTTCAAATGGCTGTGAGATCTGAAAAGTTATCTAAACTGACAATTACATTTTTATTCTCTGGCCTGTTAGAAAGGTACATGATGTAATCTGTAGTGAATGCAATCTTCTTATCAGAGACTGTATTTGTGAGTTATCCCCTCTCTTCTAATTGTAGCTGTGTCATGTGACCAACTCCCTGACCTCCAACTTACCTAGGACAGGAAGCCAGTTACTTCTCTATTCATTCATATGAGGCTCCCATAGGAATGCATAGAGAAATAGACTTCCTGTCCACACATAAGATGCTGTGTGAGTTGGTGAGTCTGATTGCTGGTCACATGACACAGATGAGAAACATCAGGGAGATATAACTCACAAATGCAGACACTAGTAAGAAAATGACATTCACTACAGATTATATCCGATTACATCATGTACATTTCTAGCAGGACATGGAATAAAATTTTTTGCGGGATTTCTCCTTTAATGTTTAAAGGGGTTGTTCAGGCCCTGAAAAAAACTGAGGATGAAAAAGCACTCCCCTGCTCTGTACATGCCAGATAATGCAGAGTGTCTCAGTCCCTGATGCTCCTTTTCCCAATCTGGTTAAAAACATGATATATCAATTCCCCACAAATCACCACTGCTACCAGTCAATGTCCTTAGTGGTAATATGTGCAGGGTTAGCACTTGAACGCTGAGGCCATTGATCGGCCAACAGTGGTGACATGGATTCAGCATCTCACACTTCCGGTCGTTTAGGACCTGAAGTAATGGGACTGCCAGAGCAGGGTAATGATGTTTTTTTTATTTATTTATTTATTTATTTTTTCAGGGCCTGGTCTAAACCCTCAAAGGGGTATTCCCATCTCACAAAATGTAGTTTGTATAGTTAGATATAGCCATACCAATATTATTACTAATAGGATGTATTTATATAAAATGTACCGTTTAGAAGATTTGCCTATTTGTATAGGCATTGTCCCACACACATCAGTCAGGCCGTTTTGGAAGCGCAGACAAAAATGCTACAAGCTGCGTTCTTGTTCTAGAAACAGATCCTGTTCCAAGATCAATTCATCTCTATGGAGCAGGATCCGTTTATAAAGTCTGCGTTTTGGACGGATCCTGACCAGATGTGAAAGTACTCTAAGATGTGTCTCCGCATGCTCATGCAATGTGCAATCACAATACAGCAGTTACCTCAGAGGGGGTTTGAACAAGAATAAGCCGGCCACCACTACTACATGGCCGCGGTGGTCGTAACTAGGGGCAACGGCCTGACTGATGTGTGTGGGACAATGGAGATACAAATAGGTTAATCTTCTAAACGGTACATTTTATATAAATACATTCTATTAGTAATAATATTGGTATGGCTATATCTAATTATACAAATTACATTTGTGAAATGAGAATACCCCTTTAATTTTTTTCAAATATAGACTGACTAGTCAATAATGTACCCAATTGAGGGTCTGTCCTCTAAAAATCAACTGTTAAAATACTGCCTAAACATAATCATTATTTTATGTTGTCTCATTTTATGTTCTTGTGCCTGAGGGTCCTCTTGTATTGGTGGTTTTGGACATGACTGGTTGTCTTGGTAGCAACAACTAAATCCATACAAAATTTACATGCAGCATTAATCTATGATTGATAGCCTTGAATGATCATTTACAGCCATAATGTTCTGGCAGTGGTCTTAAAGACGACCTGTCAGCTACCCTGACATGTCTGCTTTAGTAAATACTTGAATTAAACAACAATTTTAGAACATTTTTCGCAGAACTCTGCATTGTGTCTCTGTTGTACCTCTTGGACATAGTGGATTTGCTGTGTCACTTGCACAGATGTGACTTGGGGCTACTCCTAATGGCATTCTCTAAGCAGTTCCCCAGGTTGTCATACTTTAATCCCTATATATAGATCTGGACTAGCCTAGTACCTTTTGGAATAATCTCTATTCAAGTGACTGCTGACCCACAAAGGATCAAGAGACACCCATACAGACTACCAATGGGGCAAATATGTGGTCAGGACAGGCTGAGGTCAGGGCAGGCCTAGTATGTGCAATCTGATAAACAGTCTGAAATCAGGGTGGGCAGCTTAGAGTCAGATCGGAGATCATGCAATGGGATGGTGCCTGACGTACCTCAGAGTAAACAGTCATTAACTGGGGAAGATTACAGTGAACACTGGCCCTTTAAGAGCTGGGGATAGCATGTGCCATACTTCCAGAGAGAACCATAGCTGGCAGGAAACAGGCCTTAGCCTAGTCTAGCCAAGGAGCATAGTTACTCTGGCGTCTGAGACCACCAGGCTCAGAGAGAGGGATAGAGCCCTAAAGTTATACAGCAGTTAATTAAGGTAACAGTCGTGCCCATGAGCAGGACCACTACAATTATACCAGACAACTATGTGCTATCAATCCCTTTGTCAAAGGAGTGTGTCCCCACAAACTATGACACTGACTAAGCAGTGACATTAGTGGCAGATCGGGTAAATGGTAACACTAGGTTGTCAATTTAATCATACATTTCAAGGAGAAATAACAGAACAATGGCACAACGGAGAGTTCTACAAAGAGATTCTCCAAAATTCTTCTATTATAGGAAATGCAAGAATTCCCTAAGACAGAAATGTCAGGTCCCCTTTGAAAGAGAAATTCATCCAAAATTGGTCTTCTGAGATATCGTCAATGCAGTTCATAAGAATAATATGCTTATTTCTAGAGTCAAAGAGCTCTGACACTTCATACTGCTTGCTAACCCATTTAGAACAACGCAATTACTAGACATCTTTGACATATTCTAAGCAAAGGGACTTTAAATCAATGATATTTACTTAGAATTTCACTGTACAGTATGTCAGAGGATTCCATTGATGAAAATCTTAGTGGTGCTAAAGAGGCCCAGATTCTCTATAATTTTGGTAGTGAGCAAAGGAACAAGGATCTCATCTACAGGTATATCTCTATGGTATGTCAAGACAACAAATTGTGGATGCATTTGCTTTTTAAATACATTCTGTTCTAAGACAGCTCTATGTAAGTAGAAAGCATTGTAGAGTATTTTCGCTATTGAATAAAAAGTCCCTTAGTATCGCCCGATTTTACAGGCAATTATTGTGAATGAACCAATTGTTCCCAATAACTGCCTGCTAGTCAAAGGTGAAAACTGCATTTACATGCAATAGTCATCTCCTTCATATTGGAAGGAGCGATCACTACTGCGATTACTCACCTCCATATAAATTTATTGTTTTTGGGCAGCAGATCCCTGCTTACAGTGGACGATCTGCTGTGATGATGATGATTACACCCAATGAACAAGAATTTGCTGATTCATTGGGTGAATGGTGTCATAATTACATGAACCCATCGGGAACAATTGTTTATACGACCCTTTGTTCCTGATAATCTTCCGGATAATTCGCCCATGTAAATGGACCTTAAAGGGGTATTCCGGTAACGTAACTTAATTTTTGATAAACTGCATTAAGGCTGCAAGCTGTGACCCAACCAGAACCCATATAATACATATAACCAGAGCTTCATTTTACCTTGCAATCCATTTGTCTAGCTCCTGTGTGAGCCTGCAACACACTGAGAGTGTCATGACACCTTATCTTCCCTCACAAAACTACAATTCCCACAATGCCTAGCTTTCCTGCTGTGAGTTTCTGCTTGTTCATGAGTGTTGATGATTACTGATTGGCTGCCTGATATTCCAGTCCAGACACGCCCCCTCTCCTCAGTAATCAGCAGCACACTGACATTTAGCTAGAGAACTGATAGCAACACACTGAGCATGCCTGACCTGACATGGTGCCATGGTAACTTATGAGGGACACGGTAGGTAGCAGGGGAAGAAAAGTACTTTATAACTACTGAACGGTAAATATTTGAAATAGACATTATATTAGGTAATGATTGATGGTGAATTAGTCTAAAACATAAGTTATATTTATGGTAACTGGAATACCTTTTTAAGAAGCCTCTGGCTGCATATGATAACATTGACCCCTTTTCATGAAATCAGATCAAATAATGGTATATTTTGGCCTAATTTGTGCCCATTCTAAACAAATAAAATACAACGTATCATTTAACTTTGGAATACTAAGATAATGGAAAAGTAGTCAACTTGCACTAATTGGGTCTTGGAACTGAATTTGACATAGAACAACATCTGCCAGACTCCTAATACTGGCCTATAGCACAGAAGGGCCACCTGCCTGCGATGTGTGTTAAAGAGCAAGTGTAACATATTGCTGGTGGTCTACCGCATATAAAAGGCAATTGGCCCACCGGGAAAATTCCCTGTAAGGTACATTGCCAAGCCACCCCTGACATCTGCATTGAGTTTGTATTTTCTCTCGTGCTTGTTTGGATCTCCTCTGGGTGTTCTGGCTTCTTCCCACATATATGTTCATTTACTGTAAAAAGCTCTAAAGTGTGTGTCTGATACAGAGAAAATACATTGTCAGCCCAAAGGGCAGGGGCGTTGCTAGGCTAAAACATTCGGGGCCTGGGCCGCTGATGTTTTCTCCCAGGCCCCAAATGTCCTGCTTGCCTGTTAGATATAACTGTATTGCCAACCTCTAATGCAATGGAAAAGCTCAAGGACCTGTGATGACATCACAGTCCATGTGACCAGTGCAATAGGCTGTTGTTGAGAAGGACCTTTGATGATGTCACTGTCATGTGACCAGTGGAGGAGTGGATGGCGTTCAGCAGTAAGGTTAACTTGGGGAAGAAGCTGGGGTGAGGTCTGCAGCATGAGTAGAGGTAAGTCAGAGGCAGAGCAACCAGTTGTAGTTATTAGGGCTGAAGGAAGGGGTGTTATTTACATGGGACTGTATGTTGGAGTGGGAGGGGGTGATGTTATTTAAATGGGACTGAATGTTGGAGGTGGCCAGGGTATGGTGATGTTTTTTACATAGGACTGTGTGTTGGAGGGACTGAAGGGAGGGATGTTATTGGCATGGGACTGTATGTTGGAGGTGGCTAGGGCATGTTGATATTATTTACATGGGACTGTATTTTGGATGGGGCTGGAGAGATGGTGTGATGTCATTTACATGGGACAGCAGAGGGAGGGAAATAGTATTATTTACATGGGAATGTATGGTGGAGGGGCTGAGGAATTATCATTTCTGAGGACACTACACGAAGGAATATAAATACGGGGGATATTTCACGCGGAGCATTATAACAGTAGGGGGCAATATAAATACTGGCGGCACTGAAGGGGGGACTGCAGGGGCATTTTAAATCCAGTGGACATTAGGCATTCTTATTACTACTGGGGGCTCTATAGGATGGACTTTTAAATCTGCCTTATTTTTACTATGTGCACTATTGGGGGCCTTATTACTACTGGGGGGTCTGTAGAGAGCTTTATTACCACTGCGGAAACAATAGGGGGCCTTATTTCTACTGGTGGCTCTGTGAGGGCATTATTAATACTGGAGGGCTCTTCTACTGATGGAGGCACTGTTGGGGAGCATTATCACTGTTGGGGGCACTGTAGGGGGCAGTATTAGTAATGAATGGCATTCTAGAAGGGAATTACTATTGGTGGGACTTTGAGGTGCACTATGGGGGGCACTCATATTTCTTCAGGACAGTATTTGGTGGTATTGGGGAGCACAGCGAGCAGCAGGAGGACTCCAGGTTGAGGGATGAAACAAAAGTGAGGAAGCTAAGATGTCTGTGTGTCACACTCTGCAGAGACGAGGAGCGGCTGAGAGAAGTTGTCCGGACCAAATTGAGAAGATGATGACAGAGAAGATCTACATCAGAGGAGATGTCACCTGGGAGGCACTGAATGTGAGAGGTAAGTGCTGCTGTATAGCAAATACAGTACAATGAGGTGTGCAAAGGAGGGTCAACTTAGAGAATTGAGCCATATGCATTGGGGCTTGGGCCCCGGATCTTTTGCTACCCTAGCAACGCCCCTGCCAAAGGGTGACATGGACTGATGTAAGTGGTGACAAATATGTTGGCGCTGTGTAAGCAAAATAGGAAGTACACATAAGTGACCAGGGCTAGCAATCAGGGGCGAAACCTGAGGCGAAACCTGAAACAGCGACCCCCCCCCCTCCCCAATGCCAATTTTTTTACCTAACCCCTTCCCTTCAGCCCATGGTCCTTCGGATGCCCCCGCTCTTGCCCCTACCTGAGGCGATCGCCTCACCTGGCCTCATTGGTGGTGCACCTCTGCTAGCAATGGATCTTTAGAGATTACAAGAACCTACAATACCGTTGGTATACAATAAACTTTGCAGACAGAGCACACTTTTTTATGGATTACATATTGCTGTATATCTTTTATGTTTCCTGATGTCCTTCTTATTCTGCCAAATACCAAGTCAAAGTAATGTGATAATTAATGTGAATAAATTCAAACTGCAAATGCAAATCTGAAAATGACACCAAACACAGATCAGCCCACTGTTGTGGGAAGAGTGTGCTAAATAATTATAAATGGGTGATGTGGGGGTGGATTTCGGTGGGATTAAAGGGAGCATACCTCGGGAGGAAGTCACAAAACTTCTTATCAGTGTTCACTCACAGTGGTATTAAAGCTAATCTGGGGGAGTAAGTGCCGTTAGGCCTGCATAGTAAATGTGGCTACAATAATGTATGTAAATTGTTTACTGCCTGGCTAAGACATATAGCAAAGAGATTATTAGTAATGTCTAAACTAAGATATTTGTGAAGTCTGAGTAGAGAATGTTGAAGAAGACGGTGAAATGCAGGTAATTCTGAGGTGGGGGATTCAGAATAAAAAGCTGGAGTGAGGGGAAAGTGATTCACTCTTCTCCCGCAGTTTCTCTGAATCACTAGCTGTTATTAGCATCTCGGGGATGTGTGAGGATGAAATGAGATTACAACGGCTGCTCAAGGCTATTTATACCCACGGAGAGCGCCCAGAATCCTCTCTGCAAGCACCAGCAGCTCTATACTTCACTCTTCGGAAGGAGTTGGGGGGCTAATTTATCACGTATATCATAAAGCTGAGCCCCCTACCTTGGAAATTCCCCACTGCCTTTTTGCTCTGATTAACCGGGATGTAATGAGATGATACGCTGTAACTGTTGCTGCTGGGGAGTTACCTTGCAAAACCTGTCACACAAAGCAACAGATAAGCCCTGCTTACTGCATTCCTCATTATTGTAAATCCCCTGATCTTGTTTGGTTGTTGAAAATCGTTTTATTCCAGATTCATGCGTTGCCAGCACCAGTGAAACCAGCTGCAGGGTTGACCGTTCTTAAAGCTCATATACAAACTGAAAGAATACTACTGGGTCTTCACAAGGTGAATAATAAATTGTAGCAATTAACGGTTGAGGTTTGGGATTGGAACTCCACCAAAGGTAATTATTCTTAGGGCCCATCTTCCAACAATACAAGCCATGTGCACGTCCAAAATTATATTAGAACATAGCCTACTTGTCATCATTAGAATAATGTAACACCTACACACCTCAGATATACACATCCCAAGCCCCATGGATATACAACCCATAATATATAGCTTCTACAGAATCTCTGGTACACAAAATCACTACATGATTTACAAAAACAGAAATAGTCTTTATTCAATTAAACACAGTGCAAATTACATAAAAGGAATTAAAAGCAAAATTGCAGAGGCAGGGATTCAAGGCCCTGTAGTCAAAATACAGGAGGCAAAGTTCAAAATGAGGCTCCCTATGGTTGTTGGTTCTTTAGATTAGACAATCACTCTCTCGGGGAAGCTTAGCTCCCAACTTTCAGAGAAAGTAGAGAGACAAAGATTGCAGTGCATTTGTTTTCTTAAAGGGGTATTCCGGTTACCATAAATATAACTTATGTTTTAGACTAATTCATTATCAATAATTAACTCATATAATGTAAATTTCACATATTTACTGTTCAGTAGTTATAAAAGTAGTTTTCTTCCTCTGCTACCCACTGTGTTTCCTCATAAGTTACCATGACATCGACCTGTAGTTCTGAGCCTGTTAGGTCGAGCATGCTCAGTGTATTGCTACTAATTCTCTAGCTAAATGTCAGTGTACTGCTGATTGCTGTGATATCAAGCAGCCAATCAATAAACATCAACACTCATGAACAAGCAGAAACTCACAGCAGGAAAGCTGTAGATTGTGGGGATTGTAGTTTTGTGAGGAAAGATCAGGTGCCATGATACTGTCAGTGAGTTGCAGGCTCATACAGGAGCTAGACAAATGGATTGCAAGGTAAATAGAAGCTCTGGTTATATGTATAGGTATGGGTTCTGGTTGGGTCACAGCTTGCAGCCTTAATGCAGTTTTTCAAAAATTAAGTTACTTTACCGGAATACCCCTTTAAGGCTAGTTTCACACTAGCGGCAGTGGACTCCGGCAGGCTGTTCCTCTCGGCAAGTTTGCCGTGCTGCGGCCGGATCTGCGGCCCTCCCCCATTACACTGAATGGGGCCGGAGCGTAGTTCCGGCCCCACAAGTGCACCAGCAGCAGCACGGATCCACCCGCCGGAACAGACTGCCGGAATCCACTGCCGCTAGTGTGAAAGTACCCTAAGACACCTGTAACACTTCCCAATTTCTCTCCATACACAGTCAATCCTGTTTACTTGAATTTTTGCTCCCTCCTAGTAATAGTGCCCTTATGTGTCCCATGCACTTTGACAGTACCTTCTTTGTGTGACACCCACAAAGTTATTCTGTATCCTTTTTGCCCCCTTAGTGCCCACCACCACAGTAGTTATGCCCCCTCACAGTTAAAATGCCCCCATAGTGTTCTGCTTACCCTACAGTAAGAATGCCTCCTTTGTGTCCCAACACAGTAGTTATTCCCACTTATTGCCCTCTCATAGCAGTTCCCCCTTAGCACACCCTCATAGTAAAAATGTTCTGTTAGAGCCCTAACACAGTAGAAAGCCCTCCTTAGTGCCCCAACATAGTAGTATGCCTCAACAGAGTAATTTTGCCCTATCACAGTAGAATACGCCCTTAGTGCACCCTCATAGTATTATGCTCCTTTGTGGCTCTGTTACAGTACAATATAGCCCCATAATGCCCCCTCACAAAAGGGTTATCCCATTATTGCCCCTGTACAACAGTGTTGCCTCCTGAGTGACCCCCTCACAAGTGTTCTCCCTGTAATTTTGGTAAAAAAAAATGTAACACTCACCTAGCTCTGCTACCCCAATGAATGGAGCACATCATCCCACTAGCTTGGTCTCTCTCCTGCTCAGCTAGGTACATCACTACATCATGCCTGTCTGTGAGGAACACATTATTTATTAAAATGCATTGCTTGGTACTAGGAATATGGGTCAGCAAGACTCATGCCTCCATGAGGCTTTATAAAGATAAGCAACGTATGGTGACATCTGGGGTGCTTTCTGGACCTCGAGTGACTGAAGAGCTGTTTAATTTTAGTGAAGAAAGGTTTGTGGACCAAAGATATGAACTGTCTGAAGGACATACAAAAGTGAAGGATTAGGTAGTACATCATTTCTAAGACAATTTTTTCTTCTTATCCATGATAGGAGATTGAGTTGAATGTTGAGTTGAAATCACTAGTCAGACCACACATGAAGTACTGTGTACAGTTCTGAGCTCCTGTGAACAAGGCAGACATAGCAGAGCTGGAGAGGGTAACTAAAGTAATAACTGGAATGGGTGGACTCCAGTACCCAGAAAGATTATCAAAATTAGGGTTATTTACTTTAGAAAAAAGACGACTGAGGGGAGATCTAATAACTATGTATAAATATATCAGGGGTCAGTACAGAGATCTCTCCCATGATCTATTTATCCCCAGGACTGTGACTGTGACGAGGGGACATCCTCTGCATCTGGAGGAAAGAAGGTTTGTACACAAACATAGAAGAGGATTCTTTACGGTAAGAGCAGTGAGACTATGGAACTCTCTGCCTGAGGAGGTGGTGATGGTAAGTTCACTAAAAGAGTTCAAGAGGGACCTGGATGTATTTCTGGAGGGTAACAATATTACAGGTTATAGCTACTAGAGATGGGTCGTTGATCTAGAGAGTTATTCTGATTGCCTGATTGGAGTCGGGAAGGAATTTTTTCCCCTAAAGTGGGGAAAATTGGCTTCTACCTCACAGGGGTTTTTTGCCTTCCTCTGGATCAACTTGTAAGAAAACAGGCCGAACTGGATGGACAGATGTCTTTTTTCGGCCTTTTAAACTATGTTACTATGTTGTGCAACAGGGATTTAGGTTGCAGGGGTGTATAATTTAGCGAGAATTGAAGGAAGAGTATTCCCAACTAAATAACTGCCTTATCTGAGCAATTTCATGGGCTGAAGTGAAGATGTTGAGGATCTCCAACTTGTTAAATTGATTTTAAAATTCAAAACATAAAACAAATGTCCTTAAGATCCATGAGATACTAAAGAGAAGTTTAACCTGTCACCAAAAAATGTAGTGGAATCTGTATGCAGCATGTTATGGAGCAGAGGAAGCTGTGCAAATTGTATATAGTTGTATGGGAAATACTAAGCAAAACTGGTAATTTATGTTTTTAAATCTTATTTTTCTGAGCTCAATAGCTGAGTGGGACATCTTATCAGAGATGGACAGCTATCTCAGTATATACACTAAAAGCTCCTTTATGCAGACCAACACAGCAGGCTATTATAGGCAACGATCAGTTCATTCCTGATAATTGACTGCTTGTCAGAGGAGGTTAGAGCTGTATTTACATGTGACCCTAGGTAAAGGGATCTTTAATATAATCAATCACTTTAATGTAATCAATCACTGTAATAAATCAGCCCCCATGTACAACTCAGCTCAGAAATACCAGATATTTAAATGTATAAATTATAGTCTATAACTATATATAAATCTGCTCAGCTTTTCCTGCTCTATAACATGATTTTTTTGTGAAAGGTTCTCTTTAAGAAAGACATAGGGTAAGTGAAAGTGCTGGGCAGCTATTAACAATATAGATCCACTGAACAGTGCACTCTCAATAGTTTCATTAGAGGAATTTGCGTCCAGAATGACCGCAGAGTGGTCGTACCCTTAGGCCCCTTTCACACAAGCGAGTTTTCCACTCGGGTGCAATGCGTGACATGAACGCATAGCACCCGCACTGAATCCTGACCCATTGATTTCAATGGGTCCGTGTACATAAGCATTTTTTTCACACATCAGTTCTGCTTTGCGTGAAAAATGCAGCATTTCCTATATTCTGCGTTTTTCACGCAGCCCTGGCCTCAAGTGAATGGGGCTTCAGTGAAAAACACACTGCATCCTGAAGCAAGTGCGGATACAATGCGTTATTCACTGATGGTTGCTAAGAGATGCTGTTTGTAAACTTTCAGTTTTTTATCACACGAGTGAAAAACGCATCAAAACGCATTGCACCCGCATGGAAACAACTGAACGCAATCGCAGACAAAATTGACTGAACTTTCTTGCAAAATTGTGCGAGTTTCCCTGAACGCATCCTGACCTAATCCGTCACGCTCGTTTGAAAGGGGCCTTAGAGTGAGTAGGGTTTGTATAATAAGTTGAAAAGCACCTGATTTATACTATCTGTGTCAAATACTAATGCAACTGACCTTGTCTTGATGTCAGAAATGTAGGATAGTCCTTTTCTCTTTTGCATGGATGCCTGTCCCCATGGGAATATAACTTAGATTGGCTGGATTGGCATAGTTCAGTTCCATGTAAACTCATGAGAACTTTCAGTTATTATCTCAGTTCCACAAAGGTCTAGTGAATTGAGGGTGGCCGTGACCTCTTAGCCTAGAGATTACTAGAGAATCCTAATAATTCTTAAATTTGCCTAGTGTCTACAGGAACTAAATAGTGCCATAGAGCATAAAGATAAATAATGTCATACGGTAACCAGATAAGAAGCATGTACAGCTACCAGGAAATTGGTTTATACATTATGTAGACACATAGGTGTCCTGATTTATGATGCCTTCACTCCAGAATTATGGCTTTGAAAAGTTGCAAAAGGGGTGTTTAGTGCATTTTTGGGCCCACTTGCACATAAATGTTGCTATTTTTTATTTTTACACCACTCACTTCAGTTTTGAAATATGGGTGGGAAACTGAGTGTGGTTAGCTATGTTAATAAGTTTCATTCCAGATTTATCACTGAGACTTAAAGTCTCAAAAAAGCTGCATTCTCACTCCAGTAGGAGGGTGGAGTAGAAAAATTGAAGTAGCGTTTCTATACAAAGTGTTAGGTTTAAGTATAAGATAAATTTATCAGACAACATGAGACATTATTAGATCTCCTACACACGTAAGTTGGTGGATAACAAGGACATAAGGTAGTATATTCAAAAGGTGTCTTATTTAGAGCCCCACTTCTGTGACATGGTAGAATTTACACCCTTATTGCTCACACTGGGATGGAAACAGAATATTCCAGAAAATTGCTTAACAAGTGTGTTTGAAGTGGGGTTGCACAAGGTATCAAACTTTTTATACCCAATCGACACTTTTGCATCCGGATTGATCCGATACCGGGATTTGCTAGTTTCCGATACTAGGCTGCGCTACTGTTCTAGTATCTGTTAGAGAACATGGTGTGCGCCACTCTCAGTGCGCACCATGTTCTCCTGAGCTTGCGCAGTGGAGAAGAAGGAAGGGAGTCCCTGCCTCCCCACGGCTGCCGCTGGCCACTAATGAGAAGATAATACAGAGGAGGAGGGGAGGGGCTGTTAACACTGCACCACCAATTAATATAATTAACCAGTTAATACAAATGTGGGTGGTGGATGCATCACACAGCCAGCACCCGGCCTCAATGACAGGACACAGCGATCCCACAAACCTTGTCAATTAACCCAGTTAATTAATGTGGTTCGGCGGGATCCCTGTCATTGCCCACATTTGTATTAACAGGTTAATTATATTCATTGGTGGCGCAGTGTGCCCACCACCCCTCCTCAGTATTATAACCATTGGAGGCGCAGCAGTCTCCCCAGTATAATCATTGGTGGCAGAGTGCCCCACCCCCTCACCCCCCCGTATTATAATACAGTAGATGTCTATTAGGGTGAATAGGACAAGGGATTTAAAGATCCCAGGTTCTAGCCCCCCAAGGGGGCTAATAGTTATTAAGTACTTTTTTTTTTTTTTTTTTTAAAGTAAAAAAAAACAAAACGCCAAAATATTAAAACTTTAAGTCATCCCCTTTCCCAATTTTACATATAAAATATATAAAAAATAAACATATTAGGTATCGCCACGCCCAAAAAAGTCAGAACTATTAAAATATAAAAAAATATCTCCTTCTGTAACAGAAAAAAAATAAAAAATACACACCCCCCCCCAAAAAAAAACAATAGGATAGGACGTTCCATAAAAATGCTTAATGTACGCGGCATTTTTGGTGTTTTATTTTTTTTACGTGGTATCAAATGGCAACGAGTATCGCAATGCTTTTTTATAGTATCAAAATCAAATAAAAATTTTGGCGACAACCCTAGTTTAAAGTGCCCATGTCCAGAACTAATCAGTTAGGAATGGGGTATAATTCAGATCTGTGCTAGGTACCAGTTTCAGTATCTGTCGTGAACATCCCTAAAGTGCAAGAACCACCTAATGAACCCTTCCATACACATAGAAAAATTGGTACTTCAACATGTAGGGGAAACTTATAAAACAAATTTATGGTGTTAAAAAGTTGCAAATTTTGGGGCACAAATTTTTGTAAAGCAATTTTTGTGATTTTATGCCGGTCTTGAGTATTTTGAAAAGTAGGAGTGGTTAGCCATGTTAATTAGGTGCACGCCAGATTTATCAACTGCAACATTTTGAAAAAGTCACAAACAAATGTTGCAATTTCACTTCAGTAGGCGATGGCATAAAATTGGAGTAATATCTCCAGACTTATATAAAGACGTGCCAAATTTAGCAAACAATGTGCAACATTTCATTAATATGGCAAAAAATGACAGCAATGCAGACTCAAGCAAAACTGCCTACACATAATCCCTTCATGATAAATGTCACCTATTGAACTTGGGTAACAATTTCATGCAGTCAACATCATTACAAGTGTTGTAGTATTTTCTGTGCCACCACTGTCATTTCACCTCTGGCAGGATGGCACGGAATATATTGATTGTGGAGATTTTACCAGCCAGTAGAATAAACAAGTCAGTAAAGCCAGGGGCAATATTCTATATTGAGAGACTTTACAGCTAAGACACAGCTCTAATGCTGTCAGCTCCATCAAACAAAAGAGCAGGAACATTTATAAAAAGACATAGAAAATGTAGCTGTACGTGGGAAATAGATCTGTCACCACAGTTCATACTAAACCATTTGCCGATGTTGGCAGATACACAGTTCTGCTAAGTGAATAACTGTGATTGCGCATAAGAGGCATGGATATCTACATTTATATGTCCATTTGTACTCTGCAGCAGGATTACCTTTAGGCAATGCTTACCTGTTACTTATTTTCTTCTATGTTGGCTATTTTATCTTTGCTCTACTAGAGAACAGCTATAATAAATAAATTACATCAGAAATCTACTTCCTGTTTCATTATAGCCTATGGATACTCTCCACTATGCTTTGTTGCACTACAGTTCTACTTCAGGTTAGGCTTGTGCATATACACAGCAGACATCACAAGCTTTTCAGGAAATGAACATTCACACAGCCGATTTCTATAACATCATAAAATAATCATCATTATATACAAGCAGGTTAACAAGTGAGAAAAATAAGACTAATTGTTTCATGTATCAAGAGGCAATTAATACTCTATACGATCAGATTTTCGTGGTATTTTTTTATGGACAATTTTTGGTTACTAAACACACAGAGGTCACAAGTGAAGAAAGCTTAAAGGGGTTGTCTCATCTCAGTAAGTGCTTGCAGGAGTGGACAACGAAAAAAAAACTATTTTAAGCATCCCTTATGCTCATTTATGCACATTTGGTATCCGTTTTAGCTAGCATGTCCTGCTGCCTCCAGTGCAGATCAAGTGTTCCCAGCCATGCCTGTGTCGACGTAATTATAATATATATATATATTTTTTTGTTTTTACATAGTGTACTCATTTTTAACGACCATTAGACAGGTGCACTGCCTAAGTGGCCATTAAAAACAGACACATTGACTGTCTTCAATGGGGTATGTCTGGCTGCCAAACAGATGTGAATAGCCCCATAAACTTAAATGGTTCAGAAAATGGCCATCACATAGCCATTTTCCACTGTTGTGTGAATGTACACTTACCCCAACCCCCTGCAGTGCCCATCAGTATATATTTTGCTCCCTCAAGCCTAATTCACATTTCCGTGGAGCATGGTCCGTGAAATCCCGGACCGTGCTCCTTCACGTACACTTGTATCACTGTACAGCGGCGGCCTCAGGAAGCGCACGGCGTCATAGCAACCAATGACACCGTGCGCTCCCGTCCTCAGAAGGAGCACGGTCCGGGATTTCACGGATCGTCCCGGACCGTGTTCCACGGAAATGTGAATTAGGCTTCACAGTGCTCTGAGTATATATTGTATAATGCTCCTCTGTAGTGCCCCAGGACATATAATGGCCTCCATAGTGCTTCCAATATAATGTCCCCTTAGCATAAATATTTGGCACCATAGTGGCTGCAGTATAATTATTTTGCCCCATAGTGCCCCCAGTACAATTATTTTGCCTTCATGATGTCTCCGGTATAAATAATGGCCCTCTTAGTCCCCCCAATAGTAATATATTGGCCCATATTGCCTCAAGCATATATGGTGCACTGCCCCAACCAGGCCCACCCCCAGTAGTGCCAACAAGTGAAATAAAAATTTTAATCTATACTAACCTCACCAGAGGAATGCATGGTGACACTTGCTCAGCACTGGAGACATCAGGATGTGTGACGTCACAATCCTGGGAGTGTCAGGTCAAGTGTCCCCACGTGTGCCTATGGTGAGTATTTTTTTTTTTTTTACTCCCTGAAAGGTCCTTATGTACCAGTTTTTAACAGCCATTAGATGGGTGCAGTTCTGCCTATATGTCTGTTAAAAACAGCATTCACGGGCTGTTTAAAAAACGTCTGTGTGGATACCCACATAGACTGCATTGGTTTTGGAAATGGCTGTGTGACAGCCATTAAAAAAAATGGCTGTCACACAGCCGTTTCTCACTTTCATGTGAACTGACCCTTAGACAGAGAATTCACTACCTAGTTTTGCCTTTTTGTCACACTGGTAACACACAGCTGCAAACAGAAGAAAAAATTCTATTACGATTAGAAGTGTATGACGGTAAAGGATTTTTTCCTGTTAAGTTGGAAGGCTGCAAATGAAAAGCAAACAGCACATGACAGAGTTCTGCTCGCCTTCCATGTATAATAGTCATATACCGGTAAGTATTCTGGTAATTTCAGAAGAGACACTGGAGGGGGAGCTGCTTATTGCAAGCCCCAAAACTCATTATAAATGACTGACAGAAGAGAGGGAGAGTAAAGTACCAGCCACACATTATAATAAGATGCACTGCTACATCAACACTGCAGAAAACCACAGCCTGCAAGAACAAGGGATATCATGATGTACTGACTACAACACCCCGCGGTATATTCAGTATTGTGAGCGCACATTTACATGTATTTTTTATGTTCATATTCTTGATGGCTATAGTATTTAATACCCAGGATTTAGTGAATTAAAAAAAAAGAAAGAAGGTAAACAACTCTATAGTATTAAACAGCATATATCTGCACAGCTCAAACTGGAACATCAGAATGGTTTGGTTTTTAAAGAGGATGTTTTTTCCATTTTCCCCACCCCACTTCTGGTCCCTGCATGCAAATTTCAGCATGGAAGGGGGTGACCTACACGGCTGCGGGCAATGACTGGCCTTCTTTCCTATCTTGATTGCACATCAGTCCTCTACATTTAGCATGGTGCAGCACCTACATTTGTGGGTGCTATCAGTATCTACGTGTTGCTTTGTGTAACCGTTGCTGTTACATACTTGTTATGGTGGCCCCTGATTTTTTATTCCCTCTCAAAACGCCGAACTAATGTATCCAGTGCTGATGAGATGAAGCAGCTTTAATTTGCTGATACTTACTAACTGGCCTGCACAGGGAATAAGACTTGAACTACTGAGCATGTGTGACCACTGGTATTGGACACCAGGTGGACATTCTGAGAGGGAATCAAAACACCAGGGGGCACCATAACATGTTTGACAGCAATATCTAGACAATTGAAAACTTATTTATGATCATCTAATAGCATAAATGAATATTTAAGCAGTGGCATAGCTATAGGGGTCTCAGTGGTCGCAATTGTGACCAGGCACCTAAGCAAGGGGGCGAACAGAACCTCTCCTTGACAGTGTAAAACCACCAATTACTGTATTTTTTACTTTATAAGATGTAATGTGTCTTATAGTATGCAGGAGGTGCGGGGTGTGAAGCGCTGTACTCACCTTCCTTGGTCTTCTCCGGGTCTCCAGGTCCACAATGCACCTGACTATGTAAATGAAGGTCTGACATAGAGGTCTAAAGGGGCTCTGATCTAAAGTCTGAAATGTGGTCTGATCTGAGGTCTGATATGGGGGATCTAACATGGAGGTCTGATAGGGGTCTCATCTGACGTTTGATATGGGGGTCTAATTTGTGGTCTGATATGGGGTTCTGATTTGTGGTCTGATGTGGGGTTCTGATTTGAGGCCTAATATAAGGTTCTGATTTGAGGTGTGATATGGGGTTCTTATTTGAGGTTTGATACGGGGATTTGATTTTAGGTTTGATATGGGTGTCTGATCTGAGGTGTGTTATAGGATTCTGATTTGAGGTCTCATATGGAGGTCTGCTCTGAAAGATAAGTAAGTATTTTTTTTACTGGCGCACATTATAAGGGGCGTTTTTTTACTGGCACACATTATAACAGGTAGGGATGAGCGAACTTTTGAAAAGTTCGGTTCGGCGAACTTTCGTGAAATTCGGATTTGTACGAACCGAACCTAAAACAAACCTTGCTATAACGGCTGAATAATTGCAGCTACAATAGTGGGAGTCTGATAGGGTATAGTTTCGTTTAGTTGCAGTTGCTATTACAATGAAAAAAGTTGAAAAAATCAAAGTGCAAAAATAGTCATCGACAGCCAGGTCGACAACATTTGACAGCATTGAAGATGTCCGCTGGAACAGTCCATGTCATGCCAGTGCACCAAAAACACACGGTAGATCGTGGCACCAGCCCAAGAATAGGCTGCGTTGAAGTCGATGCGGTCTCAGTGACATCACAGGTAAGAAGACAGACAGGCGTACTTCAGCACTTGTATAGCACCCAGGCCAGTATAGTTGAGAAGAGACAATTGTCGGAGGAGGAGGCGGCAGCACTTGTATAGCACCCAGTCCAGTATAGTTGAGAAGAGACAATTGATGGAGGAGGAGGAGGCGGCAGCACTTGTATAGCACCCAGTCCAGTATAGTTGAGAAGAGACAATTGATGGAGGAGGAGGAGGCGGCAGCACTTGTATAGCACCCAGTCCAGTATAGTTGAGAAGAGACAATTGATGGAGGAGGAGGAGGCGGCAGCACTTGTATAGCACCCAGGCCAGTATAGTTGAGAAGAGACAATTGACGGAGAAGCAGGAGGCGGCAACACTTGTATAGCACCCAGTCCAGTATAGTTGAGAAGAGACAATTGACGGAGGAGAAGGAGGCGGCAGCACTTGTATAGCACCCAGGCCAGTATAGTTGAGAATAGACAATTGACGGAGGAGGAGGAGGCGGCAGCACTTGTATAGCACCCAGGCCAGTATAGTTGAGAATAGACAATTGACGGAGGAGGAGGCAGCAGCACTTGTATAGCACCCAGGCCAGTATAGTTGAGAAGAGACAATTGACGGAGGAGTAGGCGGCAGCACTTGTATAGAAAACCAGTTTGATCACACCTTTGATCAACAAAATTTGCCCCTTTAGGGATTCCCTAGGATTATGTAGATAAGACTTAACTTTTATTAGAAATGTATAAATAACAAATATTGCACTCAAAAATATTAAAACTATCATCCGGCAGCTGTGCCCTATTGGTACTAACACCCACGTGTTGTGGGTATAATTAGGTAGCCAGGAGTCACCTTTTTATGAGGATATATTTTTATAGATACTATGTGACAACATATATTTGGGGAATGGTAATAGCCCTTAATTCTGGAACATAGTATCATTAATAATAGAGGTTTAGAACTGTTAAGCCTATAATAGTTACTTTTGTTATAATTGCACTACAAACAGGCTTTCTGTTCGTTGTATCGCTGTGTGCTGCCACTATGCACACAGCGATCAATGCCTGGGCTGTATGAGAGAGTCTGCCTTATTTCAGGTCAGAGCCCTCTATGTAGGCTATTTTCACAGTTCACTACTAACCTCTATTAGAAAAGGCTGGTCGTGCAGCAGCAATGGTTGTGTTGATAATGCTGCCTATGTTTTAATAAGACCGGGGAGCTGCTTCCCCAACAGAGCAGGCTTGTATAGCGGTTCACAAGCCACTGAGGGACACTGGAGCGTTACAGTCACGTGGTGCGTGACCGCTCCGGACTGTCCGTCAGCCTGTCCTGCGTGTGAACCTGCAAGTGCGCGATATGTGATCGACGCTAGGTACCGTCTGTGTAACTGATCGGGGACACCTTTCCCCCGATCAGTGAAAGATCGTACTACAAACTGGCTCTGTATCCGGGAGATCGCGGGTCTGTGCGGTCACGTGATACGTGATCACCGCGATTTGTTTGTCTCCCTGTACAGCGCCAGCCAGGACAATGTCTCGCTCTGTATGCTGTTTCCCTAAGCAGCGCTAGCACAAACCTTTGCCTCACTCCATAAATAGCTACAATAGGACTTTGCTGCCAACTGTCTAAAACCTGATGTCTATCACCCTATCCCAACATGTTTCACCACTGTGCATGGCTTCGTCAGGGGGGTGGGTATAGCACACGCGGGGTATCCCAGATCCCTATTTGTGATATCCTTAGTCCCAGTCCATCATGCATGGGCCAATGAATTTTCCAGTCTGAGGATTGACAGGTATTAGAACCTATCATCATGCATGTGTCAATGACTTTTTCTAGTCTCAAGATTGACAGGCAATAGCACCTATCAAAATGACATCTCTGTTAACTCTATGTTCACCTGATCAGATTGTGTTAACTCTTTATGTTCTGCCTGAATGGAAAAAGCAGAATTCAATCTTTCAAATCAATGCACCTGATCAGATTGTGTTAACTCTTTATGTTCTGCCTGAATGGAAAGAGCAGAATTCAATCTTTCAAATCAATGTTTGTTTGTTTTTTGTTTTTTTTTTGAATGAAAGGGAATATGAAAGGGAATTTTTCTGATTGATACATTGGTCCATTAAAGATGGGACTTATTTGATCTATTGTAGTACTATGATTATACCTTATTTTTTATCTTTTTTATCAATTAATGGTATATGGATAATATATTCACTATAGGGTGGAATTATTCTTGAGTGCCCCTGCAACATTAAACATATCACAATTTTTGGATAAATGAATAACACTGGGATTTTTATGAAAAACACTGGGATTTTTATAGAATATTTTAAATGAAGGCAACATAGGAAAACCCTTCGTTTAGGCCATTGGGATTCATAGTTTTTAATCTATGAATCCATCTTGCTTCTTCCTGCAATAATTTATTGTCAAGATTTCCTCCTCATGGTCCAAGTTGCATTCCTACCATCCCCCAAAATTTCAGGACACTTATATCTCCATTATGTATGTAGGTAATATGCCTATATAATGCTGTATCCTTTTTTGTATTAATGGCACTAATGTGTCCCGAAATAAGTCTCTTTAATTCCTGTATTGTCTTACCTACATACAGTTTTGGACAGGGGCATGCAGCTATATATACTAGACCCTTACTGCGACAGTTAAAAAATTCTCTTATTTCATATTCGTGATTGTCCGTAGGATTCTTACATTTTTTTATTTTTGGTAAGAATTTGCAGAAGGTGCAGCTCCCGCATGGGTATGAACCAGTTATTTTAGATTTTTGTCTTGCAATATTTTTCATTTCAGTTTGTAGATGACTATGTACAAGGTCATCTCGCAAATTTCGGCCCTTCTGTATGTGATTGCAGGAGAAGAGCTCAACACCTCTCTTAGATCTCTATCAGAGGTGAGTATGTGCCAATGGCGTCTAAGAATGTTTTTAATTGTCAAGTGATGGTCATCGAATGTGCCAATACATCTGATATATTTTTTCTCCACAGGTTCTGTAATCCCCTGGATTGTCTCCATTTCTTGTCCACTGACATCTGACAGGTAGGTATTTGTTTTCTTATTGGTTTTATTTTTGACTATCAAAGATGTCCTATTTGTATGTTTAGCTCTGTTATAAGCTTTCATGAGAGTCTTCCTAGGGTACCCTCTCTCTCTAAATCTCCGGTACAATTCGTCACATTCTTTTTTAAAAGATTCCTCAGTGGTGCAATTCCTGCGTGCCCTTAAATACTGACCCACTGGAATTCCGTTCTTTAAGGAAACTGGATGCCAGCTCAGATAGTGTAGAAAACTATTTGTTGAGGTGGACTTTCTAAAGATCTCAGTATTTAAACGGCCGTCTTTTTCTTTCTTGATAGATAGATCCAGGAAACTAATTGTATCACGATGTATTTCGTGAGTGAAATGCATCCCTATTTGATTGTGATTTAAGACTTTAACAAATTCATGAAAAAGTGACTGGTCACCCTCCCAAAAAATGAGGACGTCGTCAATATATCTTCCCCAATAAATAATGTGTTTGGTGTATTGTGACATAGTGTCCGAAAAAACTATAAGGTCCTCCCACCACCCTAAGAATAAATTAGCATATGTCGGTGCACACGGCGTCCCCATTGCGGTCCCATTTATTTGGTGATAAAAAGTGCCCTGAAATAAAAAATAATTGTGAGTAAGTGTGAATTGTAAAAGTGTCAAAATAAAATCATTGTGAGCTTGAAATGAAACGCTGCGAGTGCTGAGGTAATATTGTATTGCTTTTAGACCCAATTCGTGTTGAATATTGCTGTAGAGTGCTTCGACATCCAGGGATGCAATAAAGGTGTTTGGAGTTAGAACCATATCCTGGATTTTGACTAAAAGGTCTCCCGTATCTTTAATATATGAGGGCAAGGCCGTAACGAAAGGTCTAAGTACTAGGTCCACGTATTCACTGGCAGGTTGAGTTAGTGCATCATTTCCCGAGACGATTGGTCGTCCCGGGATTGGGTTCTTATTCTTGTGCACTTTCGGTAGTGCATAGAATGTTGCGATTGTCGGAGTTTTTTTATAGAGAAATGCATATTCATCTTTTGAGATTAAATGATCTTTTTGGGCCTGATCTAAAATTATTTTTAGCTCTTTAAGGAAACCTTCAATGGGATTATTCGACAATTTTTTGTAAATATTGGTATCCTCCAATAGTCTTTTTACCATTGCAATGTAATCGTTTTTGTCCTGGATGACCACATTCCCGCCCTTATCGCTGGGCTTAATTACGATGTCATTATTGCTTTTTAATTCCTGTAACGCTGTCCTCTCTTCACTTGACAGATTATTTTGGTATCTAGATGTATTAAAGGTTAGATTGTCAATGTCCTCACTGACTAAATTGACAAAAGTTTCAATGTGTTATAATGTTGTCACATAGTATCTATAAAAATATATCCTCATAAAAAGGTGACTCCTGGCTACCTAATTATACCCACAACACGTGGGTGTTAGTACCAATAGGGCACAGCTGCCGGCTGATAGTTTTAATATTTTTGAGTGCAATATTTGTTATTTATACATTTCTAATAAAAGTTAAGTCTTATCTACATAATCCTAGGGAATCCCTAAGGGGGCAAATTTTGTTGATCAAAGGTGTGATCAAACTGGTTTTGTATATATTAACACCCCGAGGATTACCCTATAGGGGTTCTTGGCTATATAGTGTTTATTAAAAGTAAGGGAAAAAAAACCCTGTTAATTTATCCCCGCTTTGAGAACAATCTCATATTTAACCTGGGATGGCAGGATTCCTTTCACAGGGAATCCGCCTAGAGGAATTTACTCAAGAGGCAAATTTTGTCTTCTCCACAACAAAAATACCCCTAAATCAAACTGATATCTCCACAGCTTTTAAGGATCTTGCCAAAACAAATAAACAATATTACAGATCTTGGTGGGAAGTAGCAAGTCTTGAGACCTATTTGAATCAGAGGATTGTGTATAGGGGATTGAGGAACCTATTGAGGCCTAATATACATACCGAGGATTTAGAATTCGTGAGAGGATGGGATAATATTATGACAGAGAACTCACTAAGGTTAATGCAATATATGGTGGAGTACGAAAGACAATATTTCAATAAGATATCAGAACAGTTGGAGAAGGAGGTGAAAGAAATACTAACCTTTAGTGAGCACTCTGAGTTCAAAAATCAAGAAGTACGTTTACAGAAAAATCTTGACACCCTACGAGAGGAGATCAAGGAAAGAAAACATCGTAAATATATTCGGGACAAACAGGACTTTGAGCTGAACCAGGTGTATACCTGGAAGTCCAGACCAACTTATCCCATAAAAAATAAAAATTACACAGATTTATCTGAATCTGAAACCTCAGGCACTGACACCTCGAGCACAGGTAACACATATCGAAGTGGTATAAAAAGGAAAAATAGGGTAAAAAATTTCAAAACCCAAAAGAACAAACGTAGCCACTCCTCTAAGTAGAATACAACAATGTGGCAACCCAACAGCCCTAAATACAGGAGCCTCTACCTCTACATTGTTTCCATCCTCTGTATCCAATCCTTTACCTACCTTACAACAACAAATAGTGGCACCCCAACAGGACGTCATTCCAATATGCAATATGTCCACACCATCATCTCAAGTAACAACAACAGGGAATTGTTGGGGGAGGACTCCAACCACAACAATTTCTACCCACAGTGGGTTTACCAATAGCCCCCCTTTTTTTAGGTCCACCAGGGGTACAACTGAGGGACAGGGAAAAATGGGGATACAACATCAAATAAATCGCCCCATTGAAATAAAAAAGATAGATGGAGATACTCGACAAACTCATCCCGTGGGGCCACAAGTAATCAATTTGTCTCAAATATCATTGGATGAACACACCTACGTCTTCTGCAAAAAGGACTTACTTTACTCCAAC
>ONZH01029647.1:0-22389 GCA_900303285.1 Rhinella marina | reverse complement strand
TGACACTTTGGGGCAGGGTACAATCCAGGTAGGCAGTGACCTGGTGGGTGAGCTCATGCTGGTCCACGCCATGAGTCCGGTGTTGTGTCCCCTCTTCAGCAGCTGGCTGCATGAAATCGCTCATCAGCGATTGGAGGCTGTAGCGACTTCTCACGCCTCCACTAGTGGTGGTGGTAGTGGAGCTCGCTGGTTCCCCCCGAGAGGATGTTGTCTGGGAACCTGGCTGGTCTCGCTGGTAAGTTGAGACCAACTGACTGGTGAGTAGGTCCCGGTAGTACACCAGTTTTGCCTCCCTCTCTGATGGCGGAAAAAATTTAGCCATTTTGCGGCGGAAGCGAGGGTCCACCAGGGTGGCCAGCCAGTATTGGTCCCTCTGGCGGATGTCCACAATCTGGCTGTCATTCCTGAGACACTCCCGCAGGCACCTTTGCCATCTGCACCAAGGACAATGAGCGCCTCTTCTCTCCACTGTCCTCGGTGTAGTTCCAGGGTCTGCTGGGGTCTTCCTCCTCTTCCTCTACCACCTCATCCTCCATCTCCTCCTGTGATTGAGAGGCAGAGAAGCCAGGTGGCGGTGTGTGGAATGGCTGGGCGTAGACATCTTCCTCCTCCTCACCCTCCATCTGCACTTCATCCATCTCTGGGCTCAAGGCGATGTTCAGCCTTTGAGTGGTGGCCTGGGAATCCTCGCTGATGATGGTTTTCAGCGCACTTTCCAGAACATGGACCAGTGGGATGATGTCGTTGATCCCATAGTCATGCCTGCTCACAAACAGAGTCGCGTCCTCAAAAGGGATCAACAATTGGCAGACTTCACGCATCATCTGCCAGTGTGTGACTTGGAAGTTGCAGTGTGGCGTGAAGCTGCCTGATTGCCCCATGAGGTAGTCTGTAACGGCTGACCTTTGCTCGTACAGGCGGTCCAGCATATGGAGGGCAGAATTCCAGCGTGTTGGCACGTCGCAGATTAGCCGATGTTGGGGCAGACTGCGCTGTCTCTGGATCCTGACAGGGTGTTCCTTGCAGTGTAGGAATGGCTGAAGTGTTTGCACACTCTGCGTGACATCCTCATCAGGTCTTGTAGTGCAGGAAATGATCGAAGAAACCTGTGCACTATGAGGTTTATCACATGTGCCATACAAGGTGTATGACTCAGCCCTCCCTGCTGCACTGCAGAGACAATGTTCCTCCTATTGTCTGCTACCACACTTCCCACCATTAGTTGACGTGGGGTCAGCCATTGATATATCTCGTCTCTGATGGTCCGGAGGAGCTCCTGCCCACTGTGGCTCCAGGGTCACCAAATGGAGGACAGCCTGAGAGCGCTGGGCCTGACATTGGTGGTAAGACACAGGGGCAGGTTGGACTGCAGTCAAAGCGGCGGATGGTTGCAAGGTGGTGGAGGCGGAACTTGTGCTTCCCGCTGCTGGCCCCCTAAAGCACCGTGGAGGTGACAGTGGCAAGAATGGGCCAACTTCCTGATTGTCTTCTGGGAGGATGTTGACCCAATGGGCAGTAACAGACATGTACTGCCCTTGCCCATAATTTGAGGACCAGACATCAGCACTCAGGTGCATGGTCTTGGACACCGAGAGTCCCAATGAGTCGCCAACTTTTTTCTGCACATAACTGTGCAGTGATGGGACAGCTTTGCCAGAGATGTAGTGGCGGCTGGGGACTCGCCATCTGGGGTGCGCACACGCCATGAAATCCCTGAAAGGCTGGGAGTCCACAAGGTTGAAGGGCAGGGACTGAAGCACCAGCAGCTTAACCAGGTGTCCGGTCAGTTTCTGGGCCATGGGATGGCTGCTGGAATACACCTGACGTCTGCCCATGGACTCAGTCACGGATTGCTGCCTCATTAGCGGTGTAGATGGCAGTGACACTGTGCTGGTGCTGGCACCTGAGGCTGACGAGCCCTGAGTTCCACTGAAAGGATGCTGCATGATGGGATCTGCAGTGTATGGTGCATCCTGACAGGAGGTGGTATTGCGGTCACGGTTCTTCCAGGCCTGTTGGTGTTGCCTTTCCATATGCTTTCGCATCGATGTTGTCCCGAGATTATCACCCCTACCACGACTGACCCTCTCATTGCACAGCAGGCACAAAGCTTATCTTTCCCCAGTCGGAAGAACTGCCAGACGATAGAGGAACGTGGTTTGCTGACAGCCTCGGGGGGTCTTGATGGCTGTTGACTGCCACTGCTGCCTGAGGGTGCCCTCTTAGGACCAAGGCTTTGAGGTAATGATCTCTGCCTGGTAGCTTGTCTTCTACCCCTCCCTCTTGTGCCTTGGTTCCTTGCAACAGTGGGATGTTGCTGCATCGGTGGCACCTCTATTTCCTCCCCTGATGATGCTGAGGATAATGCTGCTTGAGGGCGCCACGTCCGATCAGCGACATCATCATCAAAGTCAGCACCACTGCTACTTTCCTCCGGTGGCTGGGACAGGATATCAGGTGTGGCACTGGATGCCCCTCCCTGGCTATGTTGACTGCTTACAGCCAACACCTCCTCTGGAGTCTCAGTACGTTCCACCCGCTGACTTTGGTGGACTTCCTCCTCCTCCTCATCACTAAAAAGTGGTAGAGACTCCAAGGGCAGATCAAGGTTTGCCAAGAGTTCCCTGGCAGAAGGTGCCCCAAAGGTGAGTGGCATTCTAATAACAGGGGACGGGGCAGAGGACTCTCGCTGACCATGCCATGTAAGGGTGGTGTCGGATGATCCAGCCGATGCTTGACTCCTCGTTTGGGAGCTTTGGGCGGTGGAACTGGAGGATTGGGTAAGCCAATCTAAAACTGCTGGCTGTGTGGTTCTTACATGACCAGTGGGCGTCAGGGGTAGCTGCACCCTGCTGCCACGCCTGTTACCCCGGCTGCCACCGGGCCTGGTGCTGCCACTTCTCCTACCCTCACCGCCTGCTGTTGCACTCCTTGCCTGGGAAGTGCTGGAAGTAGGACGCTTGGACATATTTTTATTTGGGTGGGGGAAAATGAAATGATGTATTTTTTTTATACTTTTTTAAACTTTATTTTTTTATAACTTTTTTTAATTTTTTTTTTTTACTTTTTTATAACTTTTTTAACTTTTTTTTAAAAACTTTTTTTATAACTTTTTTTTTTTACTTTTTTTTTTAACTTTGTTTGTTGCGGCTAAACGGGGTTGACGGCACCCAGCAGAGCAGCAACGTGTAGCGTGTACTATCGGTCATGGGACAGGAATGCTACCTGTTCTGACTCTTTTCTCACTTTTCTCTCCCTATTTCTTTTTTTATCTCCCTATCTCTCCCTAGATCTCACATTTTTTTTATTTAAATGCCTATCTCTCCCTATCTCTACCTATCTCTTGATTTCTCAGCCTCTTTCCCTATCTATCACCTTATCTTCTATATCTAGCTTTCTCTTCCTCTCTCCTGCTTCTCTCACTAACCCTTTCTATTCCTTCTCTATCTCTCCCTGTATCTATCTACTTGTTTGGCTATCTATCTATCTATATCTTTTCTCTCTCTATCTAATAATAAGCTCCTCTCTCTCTGATGTCTGGCGACGCACTGACAAGATGTCGGCGCGCTCAGGCACTTCAGGGGCTGTGGGGTGACGTCACACATCTTGTTTTTCACAGAAAACCAGGATACAAGGGATTATAGGAGTAATAATCCCTTGTATCCTGGTCTATTATGTGAAAAAAGTACAGTTTTGCGTCGCCGTTTTTTTTTTTAACCAGATTCGTTACGAACTTTGCCAAAATAGAATCTGGTTCGTTACGGTTCGGTTCGCTCATCCCTAGTCAAAAGGTTGAAAAGTTTTAGGGGGCCAAATACTTTCGCAAGGCACTGTATATGTCTCCCTCAGTGATGGCATAAAGGATATGACAGGTTCCTTTTAAGAGAAGTGGACACTACACATCAGGTATAAAGGGTTTGTCCCATTTGGACATTTATAATATATCGATCGGTGCATTTCCCACCTCTGAGACTTTCTGAATGGAAAGTGTCCAACCATTTTTGAAGGTTCTGTAGCAATGAATGGAGAAAGCTGTACATGCACATTGTGCTTTCCATTTAAGGAGGGTCTCCATTCATGAGATAGGAGTGGGTTGGAGAGATGGGACCTGCACCTATCAGACATTTCTATCATGTCCTATTGATATGCCATAAATGTCCCAGATGGGAATACCCTTTTAATATATGTTTAGCTGAAAATGAGTGAATAGATCCCATTAGGTTGCAAATGGCTAAAAATAAAACATTTCCTGTGCTTTAAACACAGAAATGAGCATAAAGTCAAAGAACACAGGATCTAGATGAATATGGTAGAAATAGACATCTCATCTAGTCTTCATGGACAACTGGGGGGGGGGGGTGTGGGCTGGCCCATACCAATTTCTGAAGTTTTTGCCAAGTGATGTTTGTCCTGGAAACAGCCAGTAAACAGGATTCTGGTGTAACAGAATACATCTGTGCAAGTTGTTGGCAGACACAGAGTGATACACAGTGCTGATCTACTGATGTGACACTAAATGCATCCAGCCTGCTTTGACTGGCTCCTTTCATCACTTAGTGATTTAACTTCCATTACATTGATTAAAGGTGTAATATTTTTAATAACTCAAACTTATGTGGAAAATCTTCTGCTCCTTTACATATTTTTATATCTTTGCCAGCATTCATGACTGATACTTAGTCTTACAGACCAATCATAATTATGGTATAATAGAGCGTGATATATTACATACTTATATATAATAACGTGTTACATGTTCATCTGAAATCAACATGTGCTTAAATCTTACATGATTATATATACAGTATATACTGGCGTATAAGACTACTTTTTAACCCCTTAAAATAATGGCTACAGTGGGGGGTCGTCTTATACGCCGGATATACGGGGGCCGCACTGTGTGAGGTGTTTTTTTTTTCCCCGTCAGCGCGTAGAGAGCCCTGCTCTTAGCATACTGAAGTAGCATACTATTCTCTATATTCTCAGGAGGATTTTGAAGGCTTTTAAAGGGAAACTGTCATGCCAGCAAGACCTGTTACAATGTCGCAGCTTACAGTTATGATCACCAGGCACTTGCTCTCTTGTTTGTTTTGCAAAGTTTTAGCTTTACCGTACATGTTTGAAACAACCTTATGTTTATAAGTGACAGTTTTGCTGCTATATACAGTACCTGCATGTCATATGCATTTGAATTAAAATTAACATGTTGAAATCAAAGCAGACTTTTTTTCATTTGGGAGAGGGGTAGTCTTATACAGTGAGTATATACCAAATTCTATATTTTTAGGGCAGAAGTTGGGGGTCGTCTTATACGCCCAGTCGTCTTATACGCCGGCATATACGGTATTATATTTCCATGGAGCAATTAAACTATAATTTGTTACCTTGCAGCGCCAGGGTCCAGGGTTTGAATCTGACCAGGGGCAAAATCTCCATGGATTGTATGTTCTCCCAATGTTTGTGTGAGATTCCTCTGGCTACTTTAGTTTCTTGTTTCTTTTCACACTCCAAAAATATACTGAGATGTTAAATTGGATTTTAGATTCTGAGCCCCAGCTAGAACAGGTACTGATGTAAGGGATGACAATCTCTGTACAGCTCTGTAGAATATGTTTGTACTATATAAATAACTTTAAAAAGTTCTCTAGAAACTTAACAGTTAAAAGGAATATGTCACCAGTAAATACACTGTGTTTGTACCAAAAATCCAGTCTGTCCCTCTCCTTCGTGATTGAGAGACCAGGATCCTGCATAGACATCTTGTCTGGGCCTATCAATCAAAAACGAGATTGAGGGACTGGCAGAGACAGCATGAGATGCACAAAGTGGCACGAACCCACCCTCTGTGCACTTAACTGCTCATTTGCATATAGATTAACCCTTGGTGACCAGCCTGTTTTAGACCTTACTGACTGAGCGATTTTCTTCCTTTTTCATCATTGCCTTCCAAGAGCTATAACCTTTTTATTTTTCCATCTATATAGCTGTTTGATATAGCTGTTTTTACGGGACAATTTATAGTTTTTAATGGTGTCATTTTGAGGTACACATAATACTGTGATGAACTTTTATTAACTCTTTCTGGGAGAGAGATGGGAAAAAACAGCAATACTGAGTTTTTACATTATATTTTTTTGGAGTTCATTTTTCGGTATAAGCTACATAATATCTTTATTTTGTGGGTCAGTACAATTACAGCAATACCAAATACATATAGTTTTTTTATGTTTTACTACTTTTGTGCAACACCCCCCCTCCCCCCTTTTTTAAAGGAAGAAAATCTTTTTGCATCACCACTTCCCAAGACCTAGCCTGCTGGAAAACACTCAAAGCTGGCTTGGGGCCTATACCAGGCCCCAGCCAGCCTTTACACGCATCGGCACAACGCGATCGCATTTGCATTGGTGGCCGCTAAGGGGTTAAAGGTTCTCCAAAATAAAGCACTGGATCTTATTAATATATAACTTAAGTAGAGAAACAGTATTCAGAATTTACATTACTTGTTTTAATTATCAAAAATAAATCCCTACTCATCCACTCCCCAAAAAAATTCTAATGGGTCTGCTGTAAACTAAAATCCAGCCAAGGTTTCCAAGCATTAATAAATATCTGTTCCTTATCTTTTAATCTATAAACATTTCTTTCTCAGTAGATATAACTCTTTCATCCAAACTGCACTGGAGCAAGGGTACTCCTTTAGTGCACTTTGAAGGGTTAAATTGCACCATCATTTATGCAGTTTTGTACACTTATACTATTTTATATTGTTGAACTGCATTTATATGTTTATTGTAATATATCCTGTTCATTTGTACTGTTATTGCACTGTGTTTGCACTGCACTGTGGAAAGTGTTAATGCACAGCCTGCTAATACATAGAGCAGGGATGGCCAACCTGAGGCTTTCCAGCTGTTGCAAAACTACAACTCCCAGCATTCCCACGCTGCCTACAGCTATCAGCCTACAGAAAGGCATGGTGGGAGTTGTAGTTTTACAACAGCTGGAGAGCCGCAGGTTGGCCATCCCTGACATTGAAACTTTCCATCCTGTACAGTGAGAAGCTAGTCATTTTCCACAGTTACCATAAGGGACAATGAAGAGCTAAGTTTTTGAAGGAAAAAAACAGACATAGTGACCTTTTTACTGTCTGATTTATCTCTGTCAGTTGTTTACGTCTGGAGACTGCTAATTGACTCCCATTGACTTGTATTGAGGTCCAATACAAGTCTATGGTAGTTGTGAACTGCAACATTGATTCTGTTATGCTGTGTTTCTCCAGCTTCAGCCCTCCCACTAGAAGGTTCTCCACTAGAAGGTTCTAGATCAACTAGAAACTATATAAAAGTAGAGCAGTCAGAACCCCCAGAGGTCTGCAGAGAGGGACCATTGTTTAGTAGGAGAGAATCTGCTAGACTGCAGGAGTGACCATAAGAAGGCACTGAGATGGGGATACCCTGCCCAGCAACGGAGCCACAGACTCTGGGCACACTGGTTTACTGCAAACCCTGACTCACTGGCCTTATCTCCCATTAGGGTGCACCACACTTTACCATCTCCTCCGGATAGCAGCAACATATGGTGACACCTCAGTGGTGGCCACGGAATCCAGCGTAGTGTTGGGATCAGCTCAAACCTGGTCATTGCAAAAGCACGATAGAAGGTATCATACCAAATAACTTTAAATAAATTTGGTAGGTTACAATTGGTTTTCTATGAATTGTTTGAGGTATAACAAAGCTTTTGGGCCACAATGCAAAATCTAATAGGGCCCCTCCCCTAACTCCATTACCATGTGAAATTTACAATGCTGGTGCCTTCTTATATGGGAGAGGGGCCTTTGGACTCCTTCAGGTCCCAGTGTAACCGCCACCTCTGCACTCTCTATAGCTGTACCCTGATATAAGGAGATTTGCTTATGTGCGACTAATATAAGTGAATGGACTCCGTGTATGGGCCGGAGAATATGTTGGCACTATACAAACATCAGGATTCAGGAAATAATTGGTTCTATATAGGATAATATGCTTGAGAAACAGTTGCTCTTTTTGGACTCAATAATGTGCTCATCTATCTGTAAAACTGACAGCATTAAATCAGCTTAAAGGTCACTGACCATTGCTCCGTTTTTAGCTTGGCTTCTTAACATGTGTTTTTGCTGTTCCTTGGAAGACAACCAAACTGTCTTTCATACTTCACAGCTGAACCCTTTAATTTAAGAAAAAAACCTTTTCATATCTTCAATATCTTCCTGTCTGCCTTTTAGTAAATGAGGGCAGTGGTATGTGTTATTTCTCACTGCTAGCTATACATTGTGACATTGATTGACAGGATTAATGCACAATACAAGAGACACATCAAAGTTGAAGAGGGTAAAAAGTGCGAATTTGCAAGATGTTATAAGATAAGCTGACATTGCCGCTTCAAAGATTGTAGACTATATTAACATCTCCCATGTATCTTACTGAATACTCATCCTTTAATGTGAGGGAAATTGGTATGACATTTAAATAAAGTTATTCGAAGTGGTGCACCCTCAGCCATGCAGGTATTATATTGCTCTGCTACTTTATTTCAGTGCACTGTATATTTTTGAATAATTCTAAAAATAATATCATTGATAAATCTTTACTGTGATGAATCATGAAAAATGTATGTGTACTTTGGAAGTGTGTAGAAACCATTGTAAAACGGCACAAGAAGTGTTTTTATATATTTCACATGCAAATGCAACGGCAGGATACAAATGTTACATCAAAACTAACGACAGCAGGAAAGATTTATAGAAAGTAGTGAAAAGTAATGTATTAAAGGGGTATTCTGGAAGTATAGTCATAATAGAAAACATGGTCAGACTAGGGTAACATAATAAACAGTCAACCAATCCAATACCGATCCAATGCCGTGCTCTTCAGCCACTCCTCCAGTCCCCTCTACTCTACACTTTTTGTTCTCACACTCAACACATTATAGAAATGGGTGGTGCTGCCTGCTTAACCAATCATTGGCCGCAACCGTGTCCTGCCTCAGCCAGTGGGCAGTCCAAGCCATTTCCAGGATGTCAAGCCTGAGAACTCGAAGTGGAGAGAAGTGGGGACCAGAGCAGAGGAAGAACAGCAGCAGCAGCATTGGAATGGTAAGGTGTGTACCGAGTGTTTGTCATTTTACCACACTCTGACACCAATTGTAACTACAATTATACTGGCCCTTTGAGAGTTTAGTGTAACTAAACTTTTGACATTTCATAGCGGTGTGACAAAAGTTTTGATTGGTGGTGGTCCAGTTACAGAGACCCCCACCAGTTGGTAAAACAAGGAGGCAGAAGCGATCCGTCAAGTGGTGTCTCTCCTTGCTAGCTGAACACTGACTCAAAGACATTCTCAGCAGCCGGACCCTCACCTGATCAAACCTGTTGACATGTAACTATTGCATATCAAAAGTGTTTTGAAATAACAGCTACAGTTTAATAGAGCTCAGAAAATGTACTGCGTGTTTGATGTTTCAGTATTACTATTGTATGCCTCCAGGGGCGTAGCTAAAGGCTCATGGGTCCTGGTGCAAGAGTTCAGCTTGGGCCCCCCCTTCCCTCAGTGATTTGTGCCAAGGGGCAGCGGAGCATATAGCCTTCGTGCTACCTGAGGCAAAAATTGAAACTGCAGCTGCCCCATGCCAACTTCTTGACCTAAACCCTTCAGCTAGAGGTGTAACTTGAAGATTCTGGGTCCCAGTGCTAAATCTATAACAGAGCCCTCCCATCATGCACTTTCTATAATACCAGTGTCTTCTTATGCGGCACAAGGGTCTTTGGGCCCCCCTCAGGCTTCTAGGCCCTGTAGCGACTGCTATCTCTGCACCCCCTATAGCAACACCCCTGTATACCTACCTCCATTCCTTTCAGACTTCTACATCTTGACTTAAAGGGGTTGTCCCACGAAAAATATTCTACAGTTTTTAAACCAGCCCCTGGATCTGAATACTTTTGTAATTACATGTAATTAAAAATTTAGCATAGCCAGTGAGTTATTGAATAAAATGTATCTGCATAGCGCCACCTGCTGTTTGCTCTTTTTCTTATTTCTTTGACCTTCTCACTGAGATGGCTGCACATGCTCAGTTTCATCCTTCAACTGCCTCCTGAGCTGTGATAGGGAGAGCATGGACACGCCTCCTGAGCTGCAGCAGAAAATACACTCCCCTAGAGCTGTCAGCTTGATATAAATCTAGCAGAGCAATGAATCGGGACATCTCTGGATCCATGTGAGGTACAGAGCTGGTTCTAGCTTTACTAGAAATAGGTTGTCATGTACTTTATGATGTCTGATTTTCATCTTTTACACTAGTCATGGGATAACCCCTTTAATTTTTTGCATCTAGATTTACAATATCTATTTCACTGCCTAGTCAGACTGCAATGCTTGCTCCTATTACTAACAAGATATACAGGGCCGAAATTAAAGGAACATTTGTTACTTTTGCTCTTATTTTTATTTATTATTATAACAGCGCGTTTCTTTCATGGTGATGTACATACTATAAAATAAGTACAAGACAAGTTACGAACTGGTGCAGAAGGAGAGAGGACCCTGCCCTCAAGGGCTTACAATCTACAAGGGATGGCAGTCGGATACAATGGGGGAGGGAGTGGTACACTATGTTCGGTTCAGTGTAGGGCCTCAGGAATACACAACACCCAGGGGTGCACCACCAATGAGGCCAGGTGAGGCGATCGCCTCAGGAGCACCAGGTAGGTGCATGGGGGGGGGCAGCTGGGCTGAAGGGAAGGGTTTAGGTTAACAAATTGGCATTGGGAGGGGGGGGGCGCTATTTCAGTTTTTGTCTCAAGCAGCAGAAAGGCTAGGTGCACCCCTGACGACACCGTTCAAAGAACAACAAGAAGAAGATTCCTGTATTATATACCACCCCCTCAAACCCTGGACTCTATAGATGAGCAACCCTTTGAAAAATCAACAAGTGAAATGCAAATAATACCGATATGAATTTATGGATAAGCAAATTTTATAACTTTTTTAAATAGTTTTCTACATTTTCTTCTGAAATAGATACATTTTACAGGCATATGGTCAGATTTCTTGATGCAATTTTGGAAGCGAAAAAAAGGAGTGAATTAAAAAAAAGTCATATCTGTTCTTTATACTTTTTCTATTTTTATGATCCACCTCTGATTTTGGCTTCCAAAACTGCATCAGCTAACCTGACTGTGTGGCCATACCCTAACTTCACTTTTCTCTTGATATAAAGTACATTATCGAAACTCAGCCAGCAGAAATGTGAAAGCTGCTCTTATTGGGGGGTTATTTATTATACAGAAATGTGCCTATATTAGGCATATTTCAGGTTCAGATGGCAGAGCAACAGTTAGTTGTGCCACCATCTGCAAATTTCTGCCATTCACGCCAGGTCTAAAATTGTGGGTGTGGTGTGGGCACAAACAGTATCATCAGAGGTATACATCAAGTTTTTACTGACATACTGACATACCATGTCTATTACATTATATACAGTGCCTTGCGAAAGTATTCGGCCCCCTGGAACTTTTCAACCTTTTGCCACATTTCAGGCTTCAAACAAAAAGATATAACATTTTTAATTTTTGGTGAAGAATCAACAACAAGTGGGTCACAATTGTGAAGTGGAACGAAATTTATTGGATCATTTAAACTTTTTTTGTAATAATAAAACTGAAAAGTGGGGCATGCAAAATTATTCGGCCCCCTTGCATTAATACTTTGTTGCGCCACCTTTTGCTGTAATTACAGCTGCAAGTCGCTTGGGGTATGTCTCTATCAGTTTTGCACATCTAGAGACTAAAATTCTTGCCCATTTTTCCTTGCAAAACAGCTCAAGCTCTTTGAGGTTGGATGGAGAGCGTTTGTGAACAGCAGTTTTCAGCTCTTTCCACATATTCTCAATTGGATTCAGGTCTGGACTTTGACTTGGCCATTCTAAGACCTAGATACATTTATTTTTGAACCATTCCATTGTAGATTTTGCTTTATGTTTGGGATCATTGTCTTGTTGGAAGATAAATCTCCGTCCTAGTCTCAGGTCTTTTGCAGACTCCAACAGGTTTTCATCCAGAATGGTCCTGTATTTGACTCCATTCATCTTCCCATCAATTTTAACTATCTTCCCTGTCCCTGATAATGAAAAGCAGGCCCAAACCATGATGCTGCCACCACCATGTTTGACAGTGGGGATGGTGTGTTCAGGGTGATGAGCTGTGTTGCTTTTACGCCAAACATAAAGTTTTGCATTGTTTCCAAAAAGTTGGATTTTGGTTTTATCTGACCAGAGCACCTTCTTCCACATGTTTGGTGTGTCTCCAAGGTGGCTTGTAGCAAACTGTAAACGAGACTTTTTATGGATATCTTTGAGAAATGGCTTTCATCTTGCCACTCTTCCATAAAGGCCAGATTTGTGAAGTGTTCGACTAATTGTTGTCCTATGGACAGACTCTCCCACCTCAGCTGTAGATCTCTGCAGTTCATCCAGAGTGATCATGGGCCTCTTGGCTGCATCTCTGATCAGTCTTCTCCTTGTTTGAGATGAAAGTTTAGAGGGACGGCCGGGTCTTGGTAAATTTGCAGTGGTCTGATACTCCTTCCATTTCAATATGATCGCTTGCACAGTGCTCCTTGGGATGTTTAAAGCTTGGGAAATCTTTTGGTATCCAAATCCGGCTTTAAACTTCTCCACAACAGTATCACGGACCTGCCTGGTGTGTTCCTTGGTCTTCATGATGCTCTCTGTGCTTTAAACAGAACCCTGAGACTATCACAGAGCAGGTGCATTTATACGGAGACTTGCTTACACACAGGTGGATTCTATTTATCTTCATCAGTCATTTAGGACAACATTGGATCATTCAGAGATCCTCAATGAACTTCTGGAGTGAGTTTTCTGAAGTGAAATTAAATGGGCTGAATAATTTTGCACGCCCCACTTTTCAGTTTTATTATTACAAAAAAAAGTTTAAATGATCCAATAAATTTCGTTCCACTTCACAATTGTGACCCACTTGTTGTTGATTCTTCACCAAAAATTTAAAATGTTATATCTTTTTGTTTGAAGCCTGAAATGTGGCAAAAGGTTGAAAAGTTCCAGGGGGCCGAATACTTTCGCAAGGCACTGTAGGTGCGGGTCCCACCGGTGGGACCTACACCGATCAGACAATGGGGGCATATCCTAGCGATATGCCCCCATTGACTAAGATGGGAATACCCCTTTATGGTCTAATTCTCAGAGATGTAGCTATGAGCTCCTGTTGCCAATGCAAAATCTGTAATATGGCCATCTTTTTTTTCCGTTTTTTTATACATTCTGTGGACGGTAAATGTTTATGAAGATGGTGCCTTAAACTCTGCACCAAGCCTATATATGGTATATGTATATGTATAACATCTGGCCACTGGACATTTGATTTCTTGTGAGAGTGATATTTGCTTGCTCATTTTAAATTGGTTTTGATATTTAATAAAAATAGTTTTATTTTTTATTTTGTGGTGTTCTGTACCATTTCCTAATACAGAACTGAAATACATTTATTAATGGCAAAGTTTGTAGTTTACTTGTTGTAGACCAAGAAGTAGTGCTTCTTAAAGGCCGTTTCCTCTTTCAGCAGAATAATACGTCCTGACACGCTGCAAAAATTGTTCAGAAATGGACAGGAAGACTTGGCAAAGAGAAACAATAGAAAACAAGTATGATTGTTTCAATTCAATTTGGGTTGAAAATAATTTTCCCAATTGGTCATTATTAACATTTTTTCAAGTGTTTCCGCTACAACTTTCATTTTCGCTACATTTACAGACTGTTGCTCTCTGTCTTATACTGAATCCGTCAGGGAGCTGCTTTAACCACTTTTTTCCCTTCTTTTGGAAATCCTGACAGGTCAAAAACACTCATTTAAGCCATATTCTTATCAGTTTGAATGAATATTTATGAGCTGTCAGGAGTTCAGAGATAAGGACTGTAGATCAAGCAGTCAGAGCAGCTCCCTGACAAATTCATAGTGAGGCAGACAGCAATGGACTGTAGATGTAGTAAAAGTGAAAGCTGTACTGGAAAATCCATTGACAATTTTTAACAAAGACCAATTGAAAAAAGATTTTTACCCAAAATAAGTAAAATAGAAAGATAGAAAATTGCCCCAAAGGTGTCCATAATCTTTACACAATCTTAGTGTTGATGGGTCAGAGCTGTTTTAGTGACACGAGTGGAATCTACAAAATATTAGGCAGGTGGTTTTAATGTTATGCCTGATATTACACATTCAGTATATGCATTTATGTACATATAAATATACTATATGCCTTCAGTATACAATGTAAGCAGGACCAAAATCTTTTTTTTTAAGAACAAAACTTTATAAAGTGTATACTATAGTTTCATAAAATAAGTATTAAAGAATATTACAATACTATAGCATTACTGTAAAAGAGATGATGAATGCTGTTGTTACTGTTAGTCTTGCCAATGTCTATCATCATACATCAAGAATAGAAGCCATTTTCTTCCTAAATCTTAACCAAGTGGAACTGCAGTATTTTTTTTTTTAGATTCTTGGCTGTGCGCTTTTGTTTATCCCAGGATGAAATGTGTCCGATGTGTTTGGATAGGTGTGAAAATGGAAAGGGTCTCGACTTACCTTTCCTTATCCAGCTGGATCAAGAGGGCTTAAATGGAATCCTGCCTGGAAGCTTTATGTTTATTAGAGGCTTGGATCTCATTCTCAATGCCTTATTTACAACTGCAAACTAGCCGCATTTGTCCTCCAGATATATTTATTCTTAATGCTGTTCGTAAAGGAAAATGATGAAATGCAATCATATGAATTGTCAGAAGCTTGAGATTTAGACAAAGCACCACTAGAGGCTGAGCTGACACCACTAATCCATTTTACTGAATGGCAAACTCTCTGATCTATAGAAAAGCAAAACGTTTTTTTTTTCTCCACTAAGTTTGATTTAGTGCTTTCCAGTTCCGTCATGCTTACAATCAGAGAGGGGCACGTAATTTGACATTGAAAGAGGCAAGATTTTTTTGTCCCGTGTATTATTAGTTTTTGCTTTGACACTTGTGATATTTCTAGTTTTGCTTGAGAAATCGCCCATGATTTGTAATGGGATGTGTTTTGTTAGGTCACAGATCCGTTATGTTTTTTTTTTAATGATAAAATAGTTTAATATTGGTTGTGTTACTACAATGAATAATTACAGTGTTTGTTTAACTACTTTATCTTGTGATGCAGCTACGTGGTGCCTTAATATACAGTACATTGATCATACTCTAATTTGTGCCGCTGAATAACATATTGTACTTAGTGTAACTGTTGTGTGTTAAACAACACTAAAGAAGACAGTATAATACATGATTCTTAGCTTACTATAAATTTTTGTATATTATTACATTATAGTTTTATTCAGTATAAATAGAGCCATTTAACATTCAGATGCTTCAATACTCTGGAATATATATCACAGAGGCAGACCACATGACATAGGTTTACTGCATTTTCCATTAGCAGCCACCAGAGGCATCTCGGTCCAAAGAAAATATTTACAGCTTCCATTCAAGTCAATGGTAACTATATACATTTTATGCACTGAGCTCCCCCTAGTGGTGGCTGCAGGCAACCAGTTTACAATATACTGCATGAAGGGAAGCAGTAGATTTGTGTATTTGTGAAAATTGTCATTTGTGAATCCATTGAGAAATATAGGGAGTCATTTATTATCCTGAAATACACCTATATCAGGCTTATTTCAGGCGCAGATTGTGGTGAAAGAGTTAGTTGCCCACCAATTTGTGACTTTTCCCTGCTCATGCCAGGTCTTAAAAAAATATGCGTGTCCTGGGAAAGGGGCCCGACTAATTCATCATTTTCTCTGTCTATTTTAGGTGTAGAAAATGGTCTAAATGTATGACAGCAAGGAAACTGGCTTACATTTAGATTGGTGCAGGATGCGCCAAAGTTATTTAGAGCCCTGCACCTCTTCATAACTTTGGCGGATCCACGTCCAGATATAGGTGTTATTAAGTAAATGACTCCCATTGTGTTCAGAATAAGCACTATATTTATGAATTACCTTTTTTTCAAAATAGAAGTCTGCTAAAATGGGTAAGGTGGAGGCTGGCTTTTCTTTTATTACATTTTTTAAAAATTTCTTTCAGAAATAAATCATAGGTTCTTCAGAAATCTGGGGAGTCATACGTTGCATTCTACTTTTACTGGGCAATTGGGTGGGCAGAGGGGACCTATTCTAAGTTTTGCTATGGGGCCCTATGAGACCTACAGTATATTTTATTCATTTGTACAGCACCATCATATTTATCAGAGCTGCAGAGTCACTCACATCGGCCCCAATCCTATGTGATCAGTATGTTTTTGAAATGTGGAGGCAACCAAAGTGCTTGAAGGAATCCTGTGCAAACATGGGCAGAACATACAAACTCCATGCACATGTTGCCCTTGGGTCTCATTTTTTCACAAATATGTATATCAATCTGCTCAGCTCATCCCCTTGTATTATATGCCTTAGATTAGCCTGCACTGTAATGGATTGGTTTAAGAAGACACCGGTTTTATAAATAACACATAGAATGTGGATGGCCATATTACAGATTTTGCATTGGCAACAGGAGCTCATAGCTACATCTCTGAGAATTAGACCTTAAAGCGGTATTCCCATCTTAGTCAATGGGGGCATATCGCTAGGATATGCCCCCATTGTCTGATCGGTGTAGGTCCCACCGGTGGGACCCGCACCTACAGTGCCTTGTGAAAGTATTCGGCCCCCTGGAACTTTTCAACCTTTTGCCACATTTCAGGCTTCAAACAAAAAGATATAACATTTTAAATTTTTGGTGAAGAATCAACAACAAGTGGGTCACAATTGTGAAGTGGAACGAAATTTATTGGATCATTTAAACTTTTTTTTGTAATAATAAAACTGAAAAGTGGGGCGTGCAAAATTATTCAGCCCATTTAATTTCACTTCAGAAAACTCACTCCAGAAGTTCATTGAGGATCTCTGAATGATCCAATGTTGTTCTAAATGACTGATGAAGATAAATAGAATCCACCTGTGTGTAATCAAGTCTCCGTATAAATGCACCTGCTCTCAGTCTCAGAGATGCAGCCAAGAGGCCAATGATCACTCTGGATGAACTGCAGAGATCTACAGCTGAGGTGGGAGAGTCTGTCCATAGGACAACAATCAGTCGAACACTTCACAAATCTGGCCTTTATGGAAGAGTGGCAAGAAGAAAGCCATTTCTCAAAGATATCCATAAAAAGTCTCGTTTACAGTTTGACACAAGCCACATGGGAGACACACCAAACATGTGGAAGAAGGTGCTCTGGTCAGATGAAACCCAAATCCAACTTTTTGGAAACAATGCAAAACGATATGTTTGGCGTAAAAGCAACACAGCTCATCACCCTGAACACATCATCCCCACTGTCAAACATGGTGGTGGCAGCATCATGGTTTGGGCCTGCTTTTCATCAGCAGGGACAGGGAAGATGGTTAAAATTGATGGGAAGATGGATGGAGCCAAATACAGGACCATTCTGGATGAAAACCTGTTGGACTCAGGCAAAAGACCTGAGACTAGGACGGAGATTTATCTTCCAACAAGACAATGATCCCAAACATAAAGCAAAATCTACAATGGAATGGTTCAAAAATAAACGTATCCAGGTCTTAGAATGGCCAACTCAAAGTCCAGACCTGAATCCAATTGAGAATATGTGGAAAGAGCTGAAAACTGCTGTTCACAAATGCTCTCCATCCAACCTCAAAGAGCTCGAGCTGTTTTGCAAGGAAGAATGGGCAAGAATTTCAGTCTCTAGATGTGCAAAACTGATAGAGACATACCCCAAGCGAATTGCAGCTGTAATCGCAGAAAAAGGTGGCGCAACAAAGTATTAACGCAAGAGGGCCGAATAATTTTGCACGTTCCACTTTTCAGTTTTATTATTACAAAAAAAGTTTCAATGATCCAATAAATTTCGTTCCACTTCACAATTGTGACCCGCTTGTTGTTGATTCTTCACCAAAAATTTAAAATGTTATATCTTTTTGTTTGAAGCCTGAAATGTGGCAAAAGGTTAAAAAGTTCCAGGGGGCCGAATACTTTCGCAAGGCACTGTATATCGAGAAAGGAGCGGGAAGAGCTTTGCCTGGAGGACCCTGGGTTTCCCAGGGTCCGGCCACCACCAGGCGCAGCTCCCAGCTGCTTCCATATAAATGAATGGGAGCGCACCGAGCATACGCGGCCACCACTCCCATTCATTTCTATGGAGCCGACGGAAATAGCCGAGTCAGCGCTCTGCTATTTTCGGCGCCCCCATAGAGATGAATGGAGGGTGGCTGCGCATGCACAGTGCGCCCTCAGTTCATTTCCCCGCTCCGTTCCCAATATAGGTGCGGGTCCC
Source organism: Rhinella marina (assembly GCA_900303285.1). Taxonomy (NCBI): domain Eukaryota; kingdom Metazoa; phylum Chordata; class Amphibia; order Anura; family Bufonidae; genus Rhinella; species Rhinella marina. Next base: position 3,929 of record ONZH01029647.1, on the reverse strand, counting down.
ACAGCTGGGACCCACACCTATCAGACAATGGGGGCATATCCTAGAGATATGCCCCATTGTCTAAGATGGGAATAACCCTTTAAAGAGGTTTTCACTTTGCATCAACATCCTTTAAAATAATCATTTATAAAGATAGCTGTACTTTTGTTATGTTTTTTTTTTTTTTTACCTTTATTGCTCCTATCTTCCTCTCTGGGCTGTGGTCACATGAGCACGTCCATGCAGTTCTTTATTATTTCCTATGATGTCATGTCCATGGCAGGGACAGTGATAGGAGAAAGTCTGTGTAACTAGCTGGGAATTGTTAGGGCGTTGTGCTGAAGCTATGGCAGAAAAGAAGTGCATATACAGGATGGAAACAAACCAGAGGGATTTATTTACACGGCAAAGTGGGTCAGAAGAGTTTATATAGTAAAAAAAAAAAAAAAGCTTGAGGAAGATGTAAATGTCTATGATTTGCTTTTTATCTTCATTATATTTGAAGTTTCCTATTTTCTGGATTAAGGCAACGCTTAAAGTGACACATGTATATGATATAATTTTACCCTTTGGAGTGTTAAAGGTGGGTAACATGTAGAGATGTTTGTTGCAAAGTAAACAGGGGAAAAGGAAAGAATCAGGTGGAAACACAAATGTTACTGAGCTATAATTAATTTTTTGTCCTTACTTGCAGTAAATATATCTATCCAAAAACTGATGGTGCGGCTAATATCAAGCCACACAGTAGCAAGATCTATAGGTGAAGTCACCCAGTCTATGACTCATGTTGCTTATGTTTTCTGCACTCATAAACAGACCTCACAGTGTTGGACTGGGGTTCCTTGGATCCACCATTGGAACTATTTCTACTTTGAATTGCATAATTAACATCAAATAACATCAATAAAATCTCACAGGTTATTTGTGAATAAACCCATAGAAAATTAACCATAGCAGCACTTGATTAGCTTAATAGTAAGCTATACATGGGGTGTCTACTGTCCCCCCCCCTTTTTTTTTGTTTCTCAACCGTTCACACACGGACTGCAGAAAACAGTTGAGAGTTTTCAATTGAATTCAATTACAAAAATGATTTTAGATGCAATTCAATAAAAAAAACTATACTTTTAACAAATGTTGCATTAATCAATAGTGCAGCATGTGCACATGAGGAATAACTATTCTTTAGCAGTTTTTCTCTGTGCATAGTGAATATCTAGTTTGCAGTTATAGCAGAGATGGTGGGTGGATACTAGCTGCCATCCACTGCAAACACAGAAAGTAGAAGACTGTACAGCATCATCGAGGATTAGAGATGAGCGAGTAGTGTTCGATCGAGCCGGTATTCGATCGAATACTACGCTATTCGGCATACTCGATTTCAATCGAGTATAACGGCGATGGCGCACTTAGAATTCGTTTCCCCTCCCACCTTCCCTGGCGCTCTTTTTCCACCAATCAACATGCAGGGGGGGTATGACAGGCCCGCGGAGCACGCTGGCAGCGCGAAAACAGCGTCTACATGGATTGGCTGGAAAAACCATGTGACCTCGAATATTAAAAACTCAGCTCTTCCTGCTCGTTCGCATATGCTGCGTGAACTTAGTCAGGGACAGAGGCTGGAGAAGGGACAGATAGTTTTTAGCTGTTGGACAGGCAGGAGCGTGATTAAAAGCCCTTATCAGGGCTACTATAGTGCAGTACAGTGATAGCTTTATTACAATATACAGTCTGCAGAGAACGGTTGCTGTATTCAGGGATAGCTGTTGGAGTAGGGACAGAGAGAGGCATTAGTGGTGTATTAGGTGCTCTGCTACATACAAAACTATATTTGGCACTACTGTTCTGCATTCTTTTTGGCTGCAAAACCCTGTTATATACCTAGTGTGTATATGCACCATCTGATCTGGCAGTATACGGCTGTGAATTTTATTTTATTTTTTAAATACAGTTTATTTGGCTCTAGTGTTCTGGGTTCTGTGTGCCTTTTTGTATAAAAGGTGTAAATACCCACCGTCTGACCTGTTAGTACATGGCTGTGTACCTAGAAATATATATATAAAAAAAAAAGCCTTTTCATTAGCACCTGTACTTTGCGTTCTCTTGCAAAATAATTGTATATACGTAGTCTTCATACACACCGTCTGATCTGTTAGTACACGGCTGTGTACCAAGAAATATAAAAAAAAAAAGCCTTTTCATTGGCACCTGTACTTTGCGTTCTCTTGCAAAATAATTGTATATACGTAGTGTTCATACACACCGTCTGATCTGTTAGTACACGGCTGTGTACCTAGAAATATAAAAAAAAAAAAGCCTGTTCATTGGCACCTGTACTTTGCGTTCTCTTGCAAAATAATTGTATATACGTAGTGTTCATACACACCGTCTGATCTGTTAGTACAGGGCTGTGTACCAAGAAATATAAAAAAAAAAAGCCTTTTCATTGGCACCTGTACTTTGCGTTCTCTTGCAAAATAATTGTATATACGTAGTGTTCATACACACCGTCTGATCTGTTAGTACACGGCTGTGTACCTAGAAATATAAAAAAAAAAAGCCTTTTCATTGGCACCTGTACTTTGCGTTCTCTTGCAAAATAATTGTATATACGTAGTGTTCATACACACCGTCTGATCTGTTAGTACAGGCTGTGTACCTAGAAATATAAAAAAAAAAAAAGCCTTTTCATTGGCACCTGTACTTTGCGTTCTCTTGCAAAATAATTGTATATACGTAGTGTTCATACACACCGTCTGATCTGTTAGTACACGGCTGTGTACCTAGAAATATTTAAAAAAAAAAAGCCTTTTCATTGGCACCTGTACTTTGCGTTCTCTTGCAACTTGCAAAATAATTGTATATACGTAGTGTTCATACACACCGTCTGATCTGTTAGTACACGGCTGTGTACCTAGAAATATAGAAAAAAAAGCCTTTTCATTGGCACCTGTACTTTGCGTTCTCTTGCAAAATAATTGTATATACGTAGTGTTCATACACACCGTCTGATCTGTTAGTACACGGCTGTGTACCTAGAAATATATAAAAAAAAAAAGCCTTTTCATTGGCACCTGTACTTTGCGTTCTCTTGCAAAATAATTGTATATACGTAGTGTTCATACACACCGTCTGATCTGTTAGTACACGGCTGTGTACCTAGAAATATAAAAAAAAAAAAAAGCCTTTTCATTGGCACCTGTACTTTGCGTTCTCTTGCAAAATAATTGTATATACGTAGTGTTCATACACACCGTCTGATCTGTTAGTACACGGCTGTGTACCTAGAAATATATAAAAAAAAAAAAGCCTTTTCATTGGCACCTGTACTTTGCGTTCTCTTGCAAAATAATTGTATATACGTAGTGTTCATACACACCGTCTGATCTGTTTAGTACACGGCTGTGTACCTAGAAATATAAAAAAAAAAAAGCCTTTTCATTGGCACCTGTACTTTGCGTTCTCTTGCAAAATAATTGTATATACGTAGTGTTCATACACACCGTCTGATCTGTTAGTACACGGCTGTGTACCTAGAAATATAAAAAAAAAAAAAAGCCTTTTCATTGGCACCTGTACTTTGCGTTCTCTTGCAAAATAATTGTATATACGTAGTGTTCATACACACCGTCTGATCTGTTAGTACACGGCTGTGTACCTAGAAATATATAAAAAAAAAAGCCTTTTCATTGGCACCTGTACTTTGCGTTCTCTTGCAAAATAATTGTATATACGTAGTGTTCATACACACCGTCTGATCTGTTAGTACACGGCTGTGTACCTAGAAATATTAAAAAAAAAAAGCCTTTTCATTGGCACCTGTACTTTGCGTTCTCTTGCAAAAATAATTGTATATACGTAGTGTTCATACACACCGTCTGATCTGTTAGTACACGGCTGTGTACCTAGAAATATAAAAAAAAAAGCCTTTTCATTGGCACCTGTACTTT
>ONZH01029646.1:0-12578 GCA_900303285.1 Rhinella marina | reverse complement strand
AATCCAAACCCATTAACCATTTCATGAAACTCATAATTATCAAAGAAAATTATTATTATTATTGGTGACACTACACTTATCTCCAGAGAGTTCACTGCGCAAGCGAGTTGGCGCGGCTATTTTTGGAAGACTCATATGGTTGAAATAGAGAGGTGGTTCGTGCTCGCCGCCGTGCTCTCTCCATTCACTGCTATTGGACTTACAAGGATGGCCGCCTCATTCGGCTTATTTTTCAAGGCTCCGATAGCAGTGAATGCTGAGAACGCACGCCACACATGTGGTCTTGCCCTCCTTCACTGGCAGGGGCCCGGCATTTCTAGACGATAGAAGCGATCCCAGAGGTGGGCACCTCTCAGCTATCTGATGTGAGATGACATATCCCAGCGATACGCTGTCAATGTCTGAGATGGGCCATCCCTTTAATAGAGGGGGTCCTCTCTTCAGAATCCTCATCTCTTGGCTAGAGAGGAGAGCATTTCCGAAGAGCGACTCTCGCCCTGGAGGACCTGTCCTGTCCTGCGTTACCCAGACAACCTATTGTTGTGAATGGAAGCTATGTAATACTTTATTTCCCCTGTGGGGGAGCTGTGGGAAAAAAGAACTGCCAGTGATCAATGTATTGTCCATAAGACCCTTCTGGTCCCTTTAAAAGGTTTTCTGTTCTAGATTTCCATACTCTATAGCCTATAATGGAATTCTGAGTTATTAAGGGGGCAGGTTAGCTATTCAGGATCCTCATTTATCAGCAAGAGGAGAGAACCTCTCTTACTCTGGAGGGCCCACATACCAGTGCACTAGGGCCCATGCACACAGCACCAAAAATATACATTTCTTTGGATACCATATCTCCTAGATAATTTGTTTCATATGGGGGACTATCTTTGCAGTACAGCTCTGTATGATAGTAGGGAGATCAACCGTGAGCAGGGACGTCTCATGGTCAAATCGTTGATTTCACTTGGACCTGTGTAATTCTTAATTTCCCCTGTGGGGGCGCTGCAGAGAGACTGAACACTTGCTTTCAGGCTTCCCCACAGATTGAAGCTGATCACTGGTGGTCCCAGCAGCAGGACACCATGGATCCTCTTAGGACTGTCCATAGAGGATATTTCAGTGCAAGACATCAGCTTTGCTGAAGAACTGCTCTTCTATCTCCTCTAACATCCTCCATACAAAAGCAAAGACTAATAATAGGGCTGCAGCTCTCGATTATTCTACTAATCAAGTATTCTACCGATTAATCCAACGATTACTGGAGTACTCTAATAAGAAAATAGCGCCAGTAGTGACACCTACAGGCCAGAACGAGGTACTGCCCAGCATTGTTCTAGAGCGCGGTGCAGGCCGTCATGTAAGAGATGAGGTATACATGGAGGTCTTCTTACAGAGGCGCCCTCCTATCCTTCACCCCTAGACCTGACCTCTTTACCTATAGAGCCATGGTCCTCACCTCCTGCTCTGATGAAGACCCCCAAACAGCTGCACGCACGGTGTGACGACTGGCTCATGTTCACACTTCACTTATTTGGTCAGTTATTTCCATCACTGATTGAGATCAGGTGTCATAGAAAGATCTGCACCTGGATTTGGCTGACGATAAGGGCCCATTCACACGACTGTGGAGCACGGTCCGGGACGGTCCGGGAAAACCCAGACCGTGCTCCTGCTGTACAGTGATACACTGTACACGCTCGTGTAGAGTGTATCACAGTACAGTGGTGGCCTCGGGAAGCGCATGGCGTCATAGCAACCAATGACGCTGTGCGCTCCTGTCCTCAGAAGGAGCACGGTCTGGGTTTTCACGGACTGTCCCGGACCGTGCTCCACGGTCGTGTGAATGGGCCCTAAGTCTTTATTCACACAACCGTATTTTGTTTCCGTGTCCGTTCCGTTTTTTTGTGGACCGTATGCGTAACCATTCATTTCAATGGGTCCGCAAAAAAAACAGAAGGTACACCGTGTGCATTCCGTTTCCGTATGTCCGTATTTCTGTTCCGCAAAAAAGATAGAACATGTCCTATTGTCCGTTTTGCTGACAAGGATAGGCATTGTTACAATGGATCCGCAAAAAAAAACAAAAAAACGGAAACACAAATGCCATATGGAACATCATCCGTTTTTGTGGACCACAAAACGCATACGGACGTGTGAATGAAGCCTAACTGATGGAAATAACTGACCAGATAACTGCAGTGTGACTAGGCCTTAGCTGTATACCTGCTCTACACTGACGGTTCTGGATGTTGGCCACCAGGGGGCAGAAGAATGAGGGCGCACATTGCCTTCTGGATCCCCTCACTCATCTCTATTGTATCACTGGAAATCCTGCTCAGCAGAGGACTGTGACATCAGAGAGCAGAGCTGTCAATCACACTGTAGCCCCTCCCACACGGAGCTGCTCGGCCGTGTAAACACTGTAGAAATGAAGTAACGCAGCAGAGGCCGGTGCACACTTGCATGCCTTTCCATGTTCTCCTACATGTTAGGTGCAGGCCTGCTCTTGTGGTTTCCTTCTCCCTCCTCTCGTCTCCCACTGATGTGCGATCCTCCCGGACGTTGTTCCCGAGCAGAACTTCAGTCTTCAGTACATGGCTGAGGCTTTACAGCGCCGGCACCGCTCCTTCCCCTTCCTTTTATGCCTCCTCTAACTTTGAAACCAGTTTTCAAAGATGGTCTTGGAGCTCCCCTCCCATCGCACCAGCGTCTGAAGTAACAGGCGAAAGGAAAAAAAAAAACTTCTGCCCAGATTCTGATAGAAAAACGACATCTGACAGGTAGCAGCATGGCGGCGCCTCATTTCAAAGGTCGGTGCGATGGGAGTGAAGGGAACGTCTGCCTGGAAATTGTAAGTGAGAAGGACGAGAGCAATGTTTATATCCCTGCTGAGCCGGAGCTCCCGAACGTTTCCGAGGGGAAGGGCCTCATCCCCACTCATGGGTGTCAGAAACTTGTCAACCGCATGCCGCCACATACTGCACACCTGCTCCATGCAGAGTTATCACACCGCTCCACAAGTCATACATTCTCATATATGGCCATATTCTGGGCTAGATGAATACATATATCTAGACCTACATATGTGCACATACGTATATACTCCCACATACCTACACATACTTATCTACACCCGTAAACGGTACATATACAAATGCGTGCTCATACAGCCACATATACAGTATATAAACACATACATATACTCCCCCGTATAAACATACATATATCTAGACCTACATATGTAGATACCAATATATGTTTCCCTTCGTATACTCCCACATACCTACACTTACTTATCTACACCCATACACTGTACGTATACAATGCATGCTGCAATGCGCCGGATGGAGGACAGAGAATCCGAAAGCCGGAATGTCCGGCCTAAAACCGGACCTCTGACCACCCTAGGGGCAGGCTGCTGTGGAGGTCACAGTTAAAGGGGAGGGAGCTGTGGATGTTACTGTTAAAGGGGTGGGCACTGCGGAGGTCACTGTTAAGGAAGGAGAGGACTGTGGAGGCCACTATTTAAGAGGCAGCAAGGTACTGTGACGTCACTGTTAAGGGAGCGGTTGTACCTACAATATCTGCCTCCCCACAAAGCAGCTTTCTTGTTCCTTATAGTGCCCACTGCAGGAGAAACAACGAATGGCAGGCGGACTGTGTTCAGAATATGATTCCCTTCTTCTCCTCACTTCATACTTAAAGGGGTTCTCCCATGAATAATGTAAAAAATGAAAATCAGACATCATATAGAACATGACAATCTCTATCTAACAAAACTAGAACCAGCCCTGTACCTCACATGGATCCAGAGATTTCCCCATTCATTACTCTGCTAGATTTATATCAAGCTGACAGCTCAAGGGGAGTGTCCTTTCTGCTGCAGATCAGGAGGCGTGTCTCAGCTCTCCCTATCACAGCTCAGGGGGCGTGTCTCAGCTCTCCCTATCACAGCTCAGGGGGCGTCTCAGCTCTCCCTATCACAGCTCAGGAGGCGTGTCTCAGCTTTCCCTATCACAGCTCAGGGGCGTGTCTCAGCTCTCCCTATCACAGCTCAGGAGGCGTGTCTCAGCTCTCCCTATCACAGCTCAGGAGGCGTGTCTCAGCTCTCCCTATCACAGCTCAGGAGGCGTGTCTCAGCTCTCCCTAGCTCAGCTCAGGAGATGTGTCTTTCCTTCTGCAGCTCAGGGGGGCTGTCCATGCTCTCCCTATCACAGCCCAGGAGGCGTGTCTCAGCTCTTCCCTATCACAGCCCAGGAGGCGTGTCTCAGCTCTCCCTATCACAGCTCAGGAGGCGTGTCTCAGCTCTCCCTAGCACAGCTCAGGAGGCGTGTCTCAGCTCTCCCTATCACAGCTCAGGAGCCGTGTCTCAGCTCTCTATCACAGCTCAGGAGGCGTGTCTCAGCTCTCCCTATCACAGCTCAGGAGGCGTCTGTCTCAGCTCTCCCTATCACAGCTCAGGAGGCGTGTGCTCAGCTCTCCCTATCACAGCTCAGGAGGCGTGTCTCAGCTCCCTATCACAGCTCAGGAGGCGTGTCTCAGCTCTCCCTATCACAGCTCAGGAGTCTCGGCTCTCCTATCGGAGGCGTGTCTCAGCTCTCCCTATCACAGCTCAGGAGGGGTGTCCTCAGCTCTCCCTTCACAGCTCAGGACAGCTATCACAGCTCAGAGGCGTGTCTCAGCTCTCCTATCACAGCTCAGGAGGCTGTCTCAGCTCTCCCTATGTCAGGAGGCGTGTCTCAGCTCTCCTAATCACAGCTCAGGGTTGTCTCGGCTCTCCCTATCACAGCTCAGGAGGCGTGTCTCGGCTCCTTATCACAGCTCAGGAGGCGTGTCTCAGCTCTTCCTGTCACAGCTCAGGAGGCGTGTCTCAGCTCTCCTATCACAGCTCAGGAGGTGTGTCTCAGCTCTACCTATCACAGCTCAGGAGGCAGGTGAAACATGAAACTGAGCATGTGCGGCCTTCTCAGTGAGCAGGTCAAAGAAATAAGGAAAAAAGCATACAGCAGGTGGCGCTATACAGATACATTTTACTGAATAACTCAGTAGCTATAGAAAATTTTTACGGTAATTAAATGCAATTACAAAAGTATTCAGACCCAGGTGCTGGTTTGAAAACTGTAGAATATTTTTCGTGGCTTTTCCTATTAAATATATTGAAGATTGTGCCGCTGCAAAGGGGTGTAAGAAAGGAGGGGACCTAACATCCCATCTCTAATAGCTTTTCATTGCCCCCCATAATAGCTAGCAAAGAGAAGGTCTCTGTCTGGTCCAGGACGATCGCCTTGAATTGAAGGAGCTGTCAGTCCTTATTGTCCCGGAATGGGACATTGACGTGGACTGACCCCCCCACCGTCTTTCTATAGACCCCGGACTGATAGATATACCACCGCAGCAGAGGAGGCGTTTATGAATATTGAGATCACAATCGATCAAAATTGTCTTGTTTTAACAATATATAAGGGAGGAATTCTCTGCGGAGTGGAATATCAGGGGCCCCCAAGCAGGATGACTTCAGTTCTCCGTCTGCGGTGGTATAACCAGAGCGGATCACCGGCGTGAACTAAGGCTTTATGTTAATATGACCTATTTTCCTAATAACTCCTCACTGATACCTTGTCTTTTGTATCCGCTGAGTGACATGTGCAGCTGTCGGGGCATCGCTTACAGAGAGAGAGATGTCCGTGATTGCGCAGAAGTTAGGAGAGCGCCCCTGGCGCTGAGCGCTCACTTTGTGTAAACTGCTGTTTAATCGTTTTATGACTCCCCGGCGCTCGGAGACCACAGTTCTCTCACCTACATGTGTCATCGTAACACATTCTCTTTCATTTCGCACATTACCCACCTGTCTAATGCAGAATTGTTATATTTAGACACTTGCCATTTGTCGGCAACCTAGATTCTCCACCTGTGCTACATCTACCCCCGGGGGCACATCAGACATATTCAGGGGAGGATTTCTATAGACTTAATGAGTTACCTGCAGTAGCCAAGAAAAAGCCAGGACGGAGGCAATCAGAGCAACCGAGAGATGAACGGGTGGTGGTAATAATAGCAGCAGCTAAAATATTCATCATTATCTGCTTATAATAATTCATAATTACCTACTGGACGGCTGCACAATAATGCAGTTTATATAACATGGCGTTATTTTATGTACAAATATAAAATCTACAAGAATATAACTTCTATAATACTGCCTCCTATGTACAAGAATATAACTACTATAATACTGCCTCCTATGTACAAGAATATAACTACTATAATACTGCTCCTATGTACAAGAATATAACTACTATAATACTGCCTCATATGTACAAGAATATAACTACTATAATACTGCTCCTATGTACAAGAATATAACTACTATAATACTGCCTCCTATGTACAAGAATATAACTACTATAATACTGCTCCTATGTACAAGAATATAACTACTATAATACTGCTCTATACAAGAAATAAACTAACTATAATACTGCCTCCTATGTACAAGAATATAACTACTATAATACTGCTCTATGTACAATAATATATATACTACTATATAATACTGCTCCTAACTACTATAATACTGCTCCTATGTACAAGAATATAACTACTATAATACTGCTCCTATGTACAAGAATATACTACTACTAATACTATATACTGCTCCTATGTACAAGAATATAAAATACTATATAATACTGCTCCTATGTACAAGATATTAACTACTATAATACTGCTCCTATGACAAGATATATACTACTAATACTACTCCTATGTACAAGAATATAACTACTATAATACTGCTTCCTATGTACAAGAATATAACTACTATAATACTGCTCCTATATACAAGATATAACTATATATAAACTACTATATATACTGCTCCTATGTACAAGAACTATATACTATGTACTATACTATACTGCCTCCTATGTACAAGAATATATAAACTACTATTATATACTGCTCCTTATGTACAAGAATATAACTACTATAATTACTGCTCCTATGTACAAGAATATAACTACTATAATACTGCTCCTATGTACAAGAATATAACTACTATAATACTGCTCCTATGTACAAGGAATATAACTACTAATAATACTGCCTCCTATGTACAAGAATATAACTACTATAATACTGCTATAATGTAAAGAATATAACTACTATAATACTACCTCCTATGTACAAGAATATAACTATAATATATGTACAAGAAATACCTACTATAATACTGCTCTATGTACAGAATATAACTGCTATAATACTGCTTCCTATGTACAAGAATATAACTACTATAATACTGCTCCTATACAGGAATATAACTACTATAATACTGCCTCCTATGTACAAGAATATAACTACTATAATACTGCCTCCTATGTACAAGAATATAACTACTATAATACTGCCTCCTCTGTACAAGAATATAACTACTATAATACTGCTCCTATGTACAAGAATATTACTACTATAATACTGCCTCCTAATGTACAAGAATATAACTACTATAATACTGCTCCTATGAACAAGAATATAACTACTATAATACTGCTCCTATGTACAAGAATATAACTACCATAATACTGCTCCTATATATAAGAATATAACTACTATAATACTGCCTCCTATGTAGAAGAATATAACTACTATAATACTGCTCCTATGTACAAGAATATAACTACTATAATACTACCTCCTATGTACAAGAATATAACTACTATAATACTGCCTCCTATGTACAAGAATATAACTACTATAATACTGCTCCTATGAACAAGAATATAACTACTATAATACTGCTCCTATGTACAAAATATAACTACTATAATACTGCCCTATATATAGAATAAACTACTATAATACTGCTCCTATGTACAAGAATATAACTACTAATAATACTAACTCCTATGTACAAGAATATAACTACTATAATACTACCTCCTATGTACAAGAATATAACTACTATAATACTACCTCTATGTACAAGAATATAACTACTATAATACTGCTCCTATATATAAGAATATAACTACTATAATACTGCCTCCTATGTACAGGAATATAACTACTATAATACTGCTCCTATATATAAGAATATAACTACTATAATACTGCCTCCTATGTACAAGAATATAAACTACTATAATACTACTCCTATGTACAAGAATATAACTACTATAATACTGCTCCTATATACAAGAATATAACTACTATAATACTGCCTCCTATGTACAGGAATATAACTACTATAATACTGCTCCTATATATAAGAATATAACTACTATAATATTGCTCCTATGTACAATAATATAACTACTATAATACTACCTCCTATGTACAAGAATATAACTACTATAATACTGCTCTTATGTACAAGAATATAACTGCTATAATACTGCTCCTATGTACAAGAATATAACTACTATAATACTGCTCCTATATACAAGAATATTACTACTATAATACTACTCCTATGTACAAGAATATAACTACTATAATACTGCTCCTATATACAAGAATATAACTACTATAATACTGCTCCTATATACAAGAATATTACTACTATAAATACTACTCCTATGTACAAAGAATATAACTTACTATAATTACCTGCTCCTATATACAAGAATATTACTACTATAATACTACTCCTATGTACAAGAATATAACTATATAATACTGCTCCTATATACAAGAATATAACTACTATAGATACTGCTCCTATGTTACAGGAATATAACTACTATAATACTGCTCCTATATACAAGAATATAACTACTATAATACTGCTCCTATATACAAGAATATTATACTATAATACTACTCCTATGTACAAGAATATAACTACTATAATTACTGCTCCTATATACAAGAATATAATACTATAATACTGCCTCCTATGTACAGGAAATATAACTATATATACTGCTTCCTATATACAAGACATATAACTACTATAATACTGCTCCTATGTACAAGAATATAACTACTATAATACTGCTCCTATGTACAAGAATATAACTGCTATAATACTGCTCCTATGTACAAGAATATAACTACTATAATACTGCTCCTATGTACAAGAATATAACTACTATAATACTGCCTCCTATGTACAAGAATATAACTACTATAATACTGCCTCCTATGTACAAGAATATAACTGCTATAATACTGCTCCTATGTACAAGAATATAACTACTATAATACTGTTCCTATGTACAAGAATATAACTACTATAATACTGCCTCCTATGTACAAGAATATAACTACTATAATACTGCCTCCTATGTACAAGAATATAACTACTATAATACTGCCTCCTATGTACAAGAATATAACTGCTATAATACTGTAGAAGTGTAGAATATTTCCTTTGTTTCCGGACAGAACATTGTACGGTATTTAAGCTCTTCTCATGTGATCAGACATACGCGATGTTCTCCCCGTACATAATACCCACTTCTCCTTTCATCTCTGACATCTTCCATAAGGGAATCTTCTTACTTTCTGTGCTGATCTGATGTTCCTTTTATTGCTGTTTCCGATCACAACAACCCCTGGTATCCGGCTGTATGTGGCGGGCGCTCGTCTTTTGTGATACGCGCACCTCTCTTCCCTCTTCATGTCATTGTAAATATTGTAGTCAGAGGCTCTTACAATGTAGTTTGGTAGATTTCGGGACAACATCAAGGATTAACACCTCTGGCTTTTAGCATCATTGTTTGAAAGCCGCGCGTTTCAAATGTTTCCGTGTGAAGAATTGAGTTTCTTGATGTGGTCGAGTAAAAGACAAAGCTCTGTTCTCGGCAGACGTGGCGGCTTTATCAAGACTTCGAAATGCATGAGATTTCCCTTTTAAACTTTTGCATGTCAAGAGGTTTGGAGTAATAGGTGTCCGGGGTGAATCCTATCCGCTTCTCTCCTACCAGAGAGAATGTTACATTGTTTCACATGGAGGACGAGGCGCTGATACATTTCTACTAATGACTGTGGTTATCCTCGACTTGTTACACTGTATCTATTTGCCTCTCGTATAACTGTTATTTACTCCATGGGGTCTGTGTGTATTGGGGGGGCTGATACTTTATTCTTGGTCTTACTCTAGTTTCGTCGTCTTCATGTCACCATGTAATATATACTTTGGAGTTTTGGGTTTTTCAGGAATACAGTGGATTCCGAGCTTAGTTTAAAGCAACACAGTCTCAAATTTTTTTTATTCTAAACCTTAGAAAGGTACATGATGTAAACTGTAGTGAAAGTAATCTTCTTACCAGTGACTGTATTTGTGAGTTATAACCTCCTCTTCTAATCCTCAGCTGTGTCATGTGACCAGCACTCAGATCTCTAACTGACAGAGGAGAGGAAGCCAGTTACTGCTCTATTCATTCCTATGAGACTGACGTTGAGGGTTCCATAGGAATACATAGAGAATAGACTTCCTGTCCACACATTTGTTGCAGGTTTATGTAAAGAGTCAGAGTGCTGGTCACATGACACAGCTTAGGATCAGAACGGAAGTTATAACTCATAAATACAGTCTCTGGTAAGAAGGTTAGCTTCACTACAGTTTACATCGTGTACCTTTATAACAGGGCCCAAAAAATAGAATAGTGAGAGTGGTTGTTTAAGAAGCTTACGTATCAATGATGTCACTTAGACAGTTGTATATAAACTTCTTCAAAAATCAGATTGAAGGTTGAGTCGTTAATATGGTTATGTCACGTTGTAAACACATTGCCTTACCGTGTAGTGATCCTGAGTTACCGTATATCCTTCATAGAAGTTTTGAATGAATTTCTAGCAGTCTGCAGTAAGGGTACAGGGGGGAGGTGACAAGTTGGGGGCGTGTACCTGCACAGACTCACTCTATCCAATCAGTGCTGCCATGTTCAGACTGTGCAGGTACACGCCCCCAACTGGTTACCTCCCCTCTGCACCCTTACTGCAGACTGCTAGCAATTCATTCATAACTTCTAGTAGGAATAATAAAGGAATGACACAGCATAGAGACATAAGAATAGATGTTCCAGAATTGTTAGTACATGGGGAATACATGAAGCTATTAATCCAGTCCTGTCAGGAGCGGGGAGAGGTCCACATTAAGGAAATAACTTCATCAGAGACCACCTTATATACCCACCATTTTAATCCAGCAGGACCTTCCTCAGAGGTTAGTTATCTGTTGACCACCACATTTTGCCAAGCAGCTTGTGTAGATGTTATGTCATGTTTTTTATGTAAGGTGATATGTGGGTCTTATGAGGAAACGCCCATCACACCATGAGGATGACACGCCCCCTGGGCACAGGCTTTGGATTTTGACATGCAGCATGTGATGGAAATTCTTAGAGCGAACCATAGATGCGATATTGACCACTGAGAACAGTGAGAAACTCGCTGTGGATACATTGCGCTGTGAATGTGTATGTTGCGACCCGTTTTTGGGTTATGCTGCCACCAAATGTCCTGTTAATGGCGTTACGTGTCTGCTGCACAAGGACCTTCTGGTTTTGTGATGTCATTATTCAGGTCCTTGAGCTGCAGTTCTGTGCGCTCGGTTATTGTCTTCCAGACTCCCCCACCTAACCATGTATTTATGGAGCTTGTGCACTGGGGCGCAGACATGGAGGAGCAGAAAAGGGCCTTCCCCAAACTGTTCCCATAAAGTTGTCCACAATGACGTCTGCTGAAGCTTTAAGATTTCCCTTCACTGGAAATAAGGTGCCAAGGCCGACCCCTGAGGACCTCCCATAGCATTACCCATCCCCCACCAGACAGCGGGCACAATGCAGTCAGGCAGGTAACATCCCCCTGGCATTCACCAGACTCGCCCATCACATTCCAGACTCACTGCACAGAAGACGTCTCCAGTTCTCCTGAATCCAGCGGTGGCGTGCTTTATACCCTCTATCCCACACTTGGCATTGGTGATGGGAGGCTGGCATGCAGCGGCCATGGACACCCATGCCATGAAGCTCCCGGCACAGTAGTTGTGCTGATGTCAATGGCTGAGGAGGTCTGGACTCTGCAGTTATGGAGTCAGTAGAGCGCTGGTGACTTTTATGCACTTGGCAACCGCGCTCTGTAATGTTACGTGGTATCTACTTTGTGGCTGAGTTACATAGTGTCTCCAGTCGTAGGGAGCGCCCTCTTGTTTTTTCAGGGGGTTTAACACAGAATAGCTTCCCTTGATATTTTTTGTATGGTCCGTTTATATATTTGTACAGGTTACTCATGTCCCCCCTTAGATGTCTGTTTTCAAGGCTAAAATAAGTTCTGTTCATTTAATCTTCCCCCATAACTCAGACCCTCCGGGCCCCCATCAGTTTAGTCGCTCTCCTCTGTACTCTCTCCAGCTCCAGGGCATCCTTTCTATAGACTGGTGCCCAGAACTGAACTGCGTATTCCAGTTGAGGCCGTACCAACGCTTTGTATAGCGGTAATATTACATCCCTGCCCCGCCAGTCCAGGCCTTGTATAATACAGTACAAAATTCTGTTGGCCTTAGAGGCAGCTGACTGGCATTGTGCTGTTATTTAGTCTATGATCTACTAATACACCCAGATCCTTCTCAACAAGTG
>ONZH01029645.1:0-61413 GCA_900303285.1 Rhinella marina | reverse complement strand
GCCGCTAGCTGGAAGCGTTGCAGCACTGGCGCGGGGAGACGTCAGCAGGCGGTGCTTAAGCTCATCAGCTTGGGCGACAGGAAGCACAGCGCCCCAGAGGTGAGGGACGCCATATTGCAGCAGACGGAGATGTGGCTGTCGCCGCTGCAGCTAGGACCAGGCATGGTCGTGTGCGATAACGGCCGTAACCTGGTGGCGGCTCTGGAGCTTGCCGAACTCAATCACGTACCATGCCTGGCCCACGTTTTTAATCTGGTAGTCCAAAAATTTCTAAAGACTTACCCCAACCTGGCAGAGCTACTGGTGAAAGTGCGGCGCTTGTGCGCTCACTTTCGGAAGTCAACTGTAGCTGCTGCTAGCTTAAAAAAACTCCAGCAACGCCTCCATTTGCCTGAACATCGGCTGTTGTGCGACCTGCCGACTCGCTGGAATTCCACCTATTCCATGTTGGCCAGGGTGTGTGAGCAGCAGAGAGCATTGATGGAGTACCAGATTATGAATCCACGCGTGCCTCCAACTCAGCTCCCTCAGTTTGCCAACCACGAGTGGCCATGGATGGCAGACATATGCGATGTACTGCGTATCTTTGAGGAGTCCACCAAGAAGGTCAGCAGCGAGGACGCTATAGTGAGCGTAACCATCCCGCTCCTATGCGTCCTTAAAGAATCGCTCATCGCAATAAGGGAGAACGCATTGCACGCAGAGGAGACGGGGGTAGGAGGAGACGCAACGGAGCTACACAGTCAGACCACACTTTTGTCTGCTTCACGGTGGCAGTTGCAGGAGGAGGAGGATGAGGAGGAGGAGGACGACGTGGAGGTGGCTGTGGAAGAGGAGGAGGATGCTGGCGGCGAGGGTAGCAGTCAGGCTGTGTGCGTCCCATTGGTTCAGCGCGGATGGGGCGGAGAGGAGGCGGAAGAGGAAGAGGAGGAAATGGCAAGTGATCCTTCTGGTGGGGGCAGTGAGGTCATGCCTATTCAGAGTCTGGCACACATGGCTGACTTCATGCTGGGCTGCTTTTCCCGGGACACACGTGTTGTCCGGATAGTGGAGAACAAACTGTACTGGGTCTTCGCACTCCTGGACCCCCGGTATAAAAGATAACGTCTCCTCTTTTATTCCGGTAGAGGAGAGGACGAATCGATTGCTGGAATACCAGAGGGAACTCGTGCAGAACATGATGGAGATTTTCCCACCCACCATCGCTGGCGGCAGAGAGGAGAGGGTCTCCCAGAGTCCCACAACATCGATCAGGGCCCACAGCCACCAGGGGAACACTCTCCAAGGTGTGGGACACGTTCATGGCACCCCCTCGTGCAACTTCCATCACTGCGGGGCCCGCTATCAGCAGGAGGGACAAGTATCGGCGGATGTTGCGGGAGTACCTGGCAGACCGTAACCCTGTCCTCCCCGATCCCTCGGCGTCCTACACTTACTGGGTCTCCAAGTTGGACACGTGGCTGGAACTGTCCCTGTACGCCTTGGAGGTGCTTGCCTGCCCTGCCGCCAGCGTGCTATCAGAAAGGGTGTTCAGCGCAGCCGGGGGCATTATAACCGATAAGCGCGCAGCCGCCTGTCAACCGACAGTGCCGACAGGCTGACGCTAATCAAAATGAACAGCAAGTGGATTGACCCGGACTTTGCTTCTCCAACAGTGGAAAGCAGCCAAAAGTGAAGTGCCATCTGTATGAAGTGCCATTTCCTCCTCCACCTCCTCCTCCTCCTCCTTAACCGCCGTAGAATTGCTCCGTAAATAAGAAAAATTTATATTTTATGGCTCACCTCTTGGGCCTCCACAAAATGTTTAAGAGGTCTCACCTCTTGGGCCTCCTCATAAATTTTTAAGGTCTCACCTCTTGGGCCTCAACATAATTTTTAGAGGTCTCACCTCTTGGGCCTCCACAAAATGTTTAAGAGGTCTCACCTCTTGGGCCTCCACAAATTTTAAGAGGTCTCACCTCTTGGGCCTCCCACATAATTTTTAAGAGGTCTCACCTCTTGGGCCTCCACATTTTTTAGAGGTCTCACCTCTTGGGCCTCCACATAATTTTTAAGAGGTCTCACCTCTTGGGCCTCCACATAATTTTTAACAGGTCTCACTCTTGGGCCTCCACAAAATTTAACAGGTCTCACCTCTTGGGCCTCCACAAAATTTTAAGAGGTCTCACCTCTTGGGCCTCCTCACAAATTTTAACAGGTCTCACCTCTTGGGCCTCCACATAATTTTTAAACCTCTTGGGCCTCACAAAATTTTTAAGAGGTCTCACCACATAATTTTTTAAGTCCTCATAATGTTTTCAGGTCATCTCACTTAACAGGTCTCACTCTGCCTCCACAAATGTTTAACAGGTCTTCACCTTTGGGCTCCACATTATTTTTAACAGTCTCAGCCTCTTTTGGGCCTGCACAAAATGTTTAAGAGTCTCACCTATTGGGCCTCCACAAATTTTTAACGGGTCTTCACCTCTTGGGCCTCCACAAAATGTTTACAGGTCTCACCTTTTGGGCCTCCATTTCAAATGTTTTAGGTTCACTAGGGTCTCTAACTCTTGGGTCACCCTCCACAATTTTAACAGGTCTCACTCTTGGGCCTCCACAAAATGTTTAACGTCGCTCACCTCTGGGCCTCTGCACGTATAATTTTAACAGGTCTCATCTCTATTGGCTCTCTTCACATAATTTTTAATCGGGTTTCTTCCTAATTCTTCCACTTCTTGGTTTCCTCATCAATCTTGTTTAACAGTCTTTTCCAAAATTTTAACCTCTTCTTGGGCCTCACATAAATTGTTTATCCACATGTTTCTAACTCTCTTGGGTCTTTTCTTCACAATAATGTTTAACAGGTCTCACCTCTTGGGCCTCCACATAATTTTTAACAACGTCTCACCTCTTGGGCGCCTGCCCACAAAATGTTTAAGAGGTCTCACCTATTGGGCCTCCACATAATTTTTAACGGGTCTCACCTCTTGGGCCTCCACAAAATGTTTAACAGGTCTCACCTCTTGGGCCTCCACAAAATGTGTTTAACAGGTCTCACCTCTTGGGCCTCCACAAAATTTTAACAGGTCTCACCTCTTGGGCTCCACATTAATTTTAAACACGTCTCACCTCTTGGGCCTGCACAAAATGTTTAAGAGGTCTCACCTATTGGGCCTCCACATAATTTTTAACGGGTCTCACCTCTTGGGCCTCCACAAAATGTTTAACAGGTCTCACCTCTTGGGCCTCCACATAATTTTTAATAGGTCTCACCTCTTGGGCCTCCACAAAATGTTTAACAAGGTCTCACCTATTTGGGCCTCCACAAAATGTTTAAGAGGTCTCACCTCTTGGGCCTCCACAAAATGTTTAACAGGTCTCACCTCTTGGGCCTCCACATAATTTTTAACACGTCTCACCTCTTGGCCTGCCACAAAATGTTTAAGAGGTCTCACCTATTGGGCCTCCACATAATTTTTTAACGGGTCTCACCTCTTGGGCCTCCACAAAATGTTTAACAGGTCTCACCTCTTGGGCCTCCACAAAATGTTTAACAGGTCTCACCTCTTGGGCCTCCACAAAATGATTAACAGGTCTCACCTCTTGGGCCTCCACAAAATGTTTAACAGGTCACACCTCTTGGCCTCCACAAAATGTTTAACAGGTCTCACCTCTTGGGCCTCCACATAATTTTTAACAGGTCTCACCTTTTGGGCCTCCACCAAAAGGTTTAAGAGGTTAACAGTGGAAAGCAGCCAAAAGTGAAGTGCCATCTGTATGAAGTGCCATTTCCTCCTCCACCTCCTCCTCCTCCTCCTCCTTAACCGCCGTAGAATTGCTCCGTAAATAAGAAAAATGTATATATTTATGGCTCACCTCTTGGGCCTCCACATCATTTTTAACAGGGTCTCACCTCTTGGGCCTCCACAAAATGTTTAACAGGTCTCACCTCTTGGGCCTCCACATAATTTTTAACAGGTCTCACCTTTTGGGCCTCCACAAAAGGTTTAAGAGGTTAACAGTGGAAAGCCAGCCAAAAGTGAAGTGCCATCTGTATGAAGTGCCATTTCCTCCTCCACCTCCTCCTCCTCCTCCTTAACCGCCGTAGAATTGCTCCGTAAATAAGAAAAATGTATATATTTATGGCTCACCTCTTGGGTCTCCACATAATTTTTAACAGGTCTCACCTCTTGGGCCTCCACAAAATGTTTAACAGGTCTCACCTCTTGGGCCTCCACATCATTTTTAAGAGGTCTCACCTCTTGGGCCTCCACAAAATGTTTAACAGGTCTAACCTCTTGGGCCTCCACAAAATGATTAACAGGTCTCACCTCTTGGGCCTCCACAAAATGTTTAACAGGTCTCACCTCTTGGGCCTCCACAAAATGTTTAACAGGTCTCACCTCTTGGGCCTCCACATAATTTTTAACAGGTCTCACCTTTTGGGCCTCCACAAAAGGTTTAAGAGGTTAACAGTGGAAAGCAGCCAAAAGTGAAGTGCCATCTGTATGAAGTGCCATTTCCTCCTCCACCTCCTCCTCCTTAACCGCCGTAGAATTGCTCCGTAAATAAGAAAAATGTATATATTTATTGCTCACCTCTTGGGCCTCCACATAACTTTTTAACAGGTCTCACCTCTTGGGCCTCCACAAAAGGTTTAACAGGTCTCACCTCTTGGGCCTCCACATAATTTTTAACAGGTCTCACCTCTTGGGCCTCCACATAATTTTTAACACGTCTCTCCTCTTGGGCCTCCACATAATTTTTAACAGGTCTCACCTCTTGGGCCTGTACAAAATGTTTTAAGAGGTCTCACCTCTTGGGCCTCCACAAAATGTTTAAGCGGTCTCACCTCTTGGGCCTCCACATAATTTTTAATACGTCTCACCTCTTGGGCCTCCACATAATTTTTAAGAGGTCTCACCTCTTGGGCCTACACAAAATGTTTAAGAGGTGTCACCTCTTGGGCCTCCACATAATTTTTAAGAGGTCTCACCTCTTGGGCCTCCACATAATTTTAAGAGGTCTCACCTCTTGGGCCTCCACATAATTTTTAAGAGGTGTCACCTCTTGGGCCTCCACATAATTTTTAAGAGGTCTCACCTCTTGGGCCTCCACATAATTTTTAAGAGGTCTCACCTCTTGGGCCTCCACATAATTTTTAAGAGGTCTCACCTCTTGGGCCTCCACATAATTTTTAAGAGGTCTCACCTCTTGGGCCTCCACAAAATGTTTAACAGGTCTCACCTCTTGGACCTCCACAAAATGTTTAAGCGGTCTCACCTCTTGGGCCTCCACATAATTTTTAAGAGGTCTCACCTCTTGGGCCTCCACATAATTTTTAAGAGGTCTCACCTCTTGGGGCTCTACAAAATGTTTAAGAGGTCTCACCTCTTTAGCCTCCACACAATTTTTAAGACGTCTCACCTCTTGGGCCTCCACAAAATTTTCCATGAGCCTCTGGCCAGCCCACGGCCTCTTCCTGCCTTTTGCGGTCCTACGCATCCCTCAACATCCCCACTGCTTTACCTGCTAGACATGACACTGGGCCAGGTCGGGTCACTGACATCTCAAGCGCCAACAATTTGGGCATTTTAAGGCTTCTGCATGTGTTTGAGTTGTTTTTACATTTTAAAGAAGACATGTCTGACCACATCTCACACACACACACAATGACAATTATGAGTGGGGTCTATTTGCTTTCCCCCTTACCTATGCCATCTGTGGTTGTCATAGGCAACGTGATTTTAAGGGGTGCAGAATTTTATCTTCTTTTTTGTCTAGTTTGGCTTGGGGTCCATGGCAATGTTGAGGAAAGAAGGTTTCCTTGTATGGTCTCACTTTACAGAGAGGTTAGATTGTGTTTGGAGTGTATTGTTGAGAGGCTGTGATAGTGGCGTAATAGTGCGACTTGGGCGCGTTATATGCACCCAGACATGCTTCCCCTGCTGTCCCAGTTGCATTCCAGCAGTGTTGGCATCCTTTTATGAGGTTCCAGGGTGGACTTGGTGACCTCCAAGTGGTCGAATTGAGATTTCCAAGTGGCGAGCATTTTTTCCCCATAGACTTTAATGGGATTCGATATTCGGTCGAATAGTCGAATTTCGCGGTCTATTCGAATCGAATTTCGAACTTTCGAATATTTCACTACTCGCTCATCTCTAGTTATTAACGGTACATACTCAGGTTGGGTCACTGTCACTAGTGGGGTACCACAGGGGTCAGTATTGGGTCCTATTCTCTTCAATATATTTATTAATGATCTTGTAGAAGGCTTGCACAGTAAAATATCAATTTTTGCAGATGACACTAAACTGTGTAAAGTAATTAACACAGAAGAGGACAGTACACTGCTACAGATGGATCTGGATAGATTGGAGGCTTGGGCAGAGAAGTGGCAGATGAGGTTTAACACTGACAAATGTAAGGTTATACACATGGGAAGGAATAATGCAAGTCACCAGTACATACTAAATGGTAAAACACTGGATAACACTGACATGGAAAAAGACCTAGGAATTTTAGTAAACAGCAAACCAAGCTGCAGAAACCAGTGTCAGACAGCTGCTGCCAAGGCCAATAAGATAATGCGTTGTATCAAAAGGGGCATAGATGCCCATGATGAGACATAGTCCTGCCACTTTACAAATCACTAGTCAGACCACACATGGAGTACTGTGTGCTGGGCTCCTGTGAACAAGACAGACATACCAGAGCTGGAGAGGGTTCAAAGGAGGACAACTAAAGTAATAACTGGAATGGGTGGACTACAGTACCCAGAAAGATTATCAAAATTAGGGTTATTTACTTTAGAAAAAAGATGACTGAGGGGAGATTTAATAACTATGTATAAATATATCAGGGGTCAGTACAAAGATCTCGCCCATCATCTATTTATCCCCAGGACTGTGACTGTGATGAGGGGACATCCTCTGCGTCTGGAGGAAAGAAGGTTTGTACACAAACATAGAAGAGGATTCTTTACTGTAAGAGCAGTGAGACTATGGAACTCTCTGCCTGAGGAGATGGTGATGAGAAATTCACTAAAAGAGTTCAAGAGGGGCCTGGATGTATTTCTGGAGGGTAACAATATTATAGGTTATAGTTACTAGAGATGGGTTGTTGATCCAGGGAGTTATTCTGATTGCCTGATTGGAGTCGGGAAGGATTTTTTTCTCCTAAAGTGGGGAAAATTGGCTTCTACCTCACAGGGTTTTTTTTGCCTTCCTCTGGATCAACTTGTAGGATAACAGACCGAATTGGATGGACAGATGTCTTTTTTTGGCCTTATAAACTATGTTACTATGACCATTTCACATTGAGACTGTTGTAAAGAACAGAGCACATCCTTAATTTTGGTATAAACCAGTTGAGTTTAACCCATCTCACTGGGTGGTGCAATGTGAACAAAAGGAATTATTTATAATTATCTGTTCAAGAGTAAAAAAAAAAGGCCACCCATAAATATTTTGTAAAAGACACATAAACCTTTCAGACGAGCGAGTTCCACGGATTGGACTTGCAGCATGAGTATGCGGCAGCTCATGTCCTGACCTCCCAACATAAAGCTGTCAGTGTTATCCAATACATTCTAGAACTGTAAGGGTGTTAAGGGGGACACAATCTGTCCTCTTAGTGACCTTCTACGTGCGTTATCTAGGTTCGAGCCCCATTTTATTTTTGAAATCAAGGCAATGAAATGTTTCCTATGGGCCCTTCATGTGTTCATGTCTGTATTGTCAGATCTGTTTGTTTCAATGTTTGTATTCTGTTGACTTGTTATATGTTAAATGTGCATCAGAGATCTGTCCTCATGGACAACTGAGACGAGACTGACTGAAAGAGGGAGGATCACACCGTCCGACCGAAAGGGGTGGACTTAGCTGACTTAGGTAGGAGGACGGGTGGACGTCCCAGACACAAAGACAGCCCTTGTGCCCATCCCCTAGTTACAAGACACCCCCATAAAGGGGAGTACTATGTTCATTCAAGGAAAAAAAAAGGGTGCATTCATTTCCACATCCAGAAAAGCTGGGTACTTCTACAAAATGTGCAGAATATACAATATCATACATTTAATAAACATCAAACAGCATTGGGTATCTCAAGAAGGGTGGTTATGAATAAAAATGTTAATGGTGTTGTGTTTTATTTGGTTTAAAGGGTTTTACATTATAAAGATACCCATGCATTGCTATTGATTAATGTATTGAAATATGCAGGATCATTTGTCAAAATATTATGAAAGTTTGTTTTGAAGTATCCTTTAATTAGATCAGGTTTAGAGTTTCACAAGTTTATTTTGGTTTGGCAGAAGACCTCTTTGGTATCATTGGTAAGTGTTATTTAAATACAGTGTTGGACCGACAAAAGTTCTAAGGACATTTGTTTGTTTATTTGATCAATGATGCGAGGGTGGAGAGGAGACCACCTCATTAACGGCTTTTTCTAACATGAACTGAGTTTTTGAATTGACATTTTCTTGATTGTGTAGGACTGTTCCAGTACATCTTTCCTGTGTGCAGCTAAAAAGAGCCGGGACTGACAACCTCAGGAAAGTCCAGGGGCTGCTACGTCAAGTCAACAAGGTGTGGTAAGACGCAGTTGTCAGTAACCTGTCACCCAACAAGAAACGGCTTCGACCACTGGTCTGCCATGCTAAACAAGGCCTTGCTGTTCGTACTATGGCTGTCCAGGGGCGGACCTTAATGGTGATCGTGTGCCCAAGACTTCCTGACCAGCCAGCAGAGCTGATGCAACGATCTGCAGACCAGTGAGGGGGGAGGTTCTTGTGTCAAAGCTCCTCCCACAGACAAGATAATGGACTGTCTATCACCCACTGATAAAAGTCTTTAAGATCTGCACTGACATCTACACCTGCAAACCCCTTCACATACATGAGGAGGGGTCATAGACTGAACTTTATAATAACAAACATCAAGAAATGGACAATTGACTTTGCACCAGAGACTTTGTTGTTATCCAAGAAGATCTCAAGAGAAGGCGACATCAGAGGGACACTTCTTGTTAGTCCAACACACAGTTTTTGTTCTTTTTTTAGTGATCCAATGGTCCAAGGTAGTTTTCTGTCACATGATTAGGATAAGCCCAAGCACACAGGGGGGTGGACTTACAGAAGTCCAGTGACAAACTGTCACAATGCCTGTTGGATTCCCGTCTCAACCTTGGTGAAGACTCCCATTTCCCCATGTCCGCCTAGGCACTCCTGACACTTAGATAGTGAAAGATTAGGGAAAAATGTAATCTTTAGGGGGGATTGTGAAGCTAGACTGGCTGAAATACTGAATTTTCCCCTCACAGTATTATGTCATTTGTGTATACACGTATTAAATGCTATTTGCCCTTGCAAATATATATATCAGCTTTGCAAGTATTTCTACAGCTGTGCAGCGTGTCTAAAATGTAGCTTATGTCCTGGTACATCCTGATACGGATTCGAATCCCCCGCCCGCCTGTCCAGGACCCTGCGGTGGGGTGTATTAACCAAGACATGCGACTAGAAGAACAAAAGAATGTGTGTTTAATGCTATCAGCTTGCTGGGGAAACAAAACTCCCCACCTTTTCTACTGTGTGTATATGCTTGTGCAATAAACGGAGCAGCCCAGATTACCTCAGCGCCTGAACGTGTTGGGAGACTCCAAACTGACATTTGTGTCAGTCTTGAGATCTTACCATGTGCACAAACGTTCTTTTAATTTGGACAACTGACCTGACCCCTAAGAGGACAGATTGTGTCCCCCTTAACAAGGGTTGCATAGCATCATAAATCAATATCATGTCATGCAACCCCATTAATGCTGGGAGGTCAGGACGGGAGCTGCTGTGTACTCACGCCATCACCCGGGGCAAGCCAAGTATTGCGCCCCCCCACCTGTGGCCACGCCCCTATAATACCTATAATGAGTAGATGTCACCGGCAGCCCTATGTAACACCACCGACAACACAATGATAACTCTCTGAGTACAGATAATGTAGTAGAGGTCACCTGCAGTCCTATGTAACACCACAGATAACACAGTGATAACTCTTTGAGTACAGGTAATGTAGTAGAGGTCACCTGCAGTCCTATGTAACACCACAGATAACACAGTGATAACTCTCTGAGTACAGATAATGTAGTACGGTAGATGTGTGGGAGGTCCCAGAATTCAGAACACGCACAGTGTGACCTCAAGTCTGGGGCCGGCCTCCAGCAATGTGGGCCAAATTCTCATTCTCCTCTGCCCAACCCTACCGTGAAACAGAATACAGCACCATACCTCTTATATCCAGTGATGTCTCCCAGGATGTAGACTCTTTCCTCAATGTCTTCATTCGGAGATAAGACCACCATAACACCTTCTTTCAGCCGCCTCTCGTCTCTGCAGAGTTTCACAGAAACATTTTTTAGATTCATCACTTTACTATCATCCTCCACCTCCTGGTGCCTAAACACTGTCATCCTGCTGCTACCCCCAATACTGTGGTAGAGCCAGGCAGATAGTGCCGCATATTATAGTCCCCCTGTATTATCAGTATAGTGGCCCCCTTTGTATTATTAGTAGAGTGGCCCCCTCTGTATTATTAGTATAGTGGCCCCCTCTTTATTATTATTATAATGCCCCCCTCTGTATTATTAGTATAGTGGCCCCCTCTTAGTTATTAGTATAGTGGCCCCCTCTTAGTTATTAGTATAGTGGCCCCCTCTTAGTTATCAGTATAGTGGCCCTCTCTTAGTTATCAGTATAGTGGCCCCCTCTTAGTTATCAGTATAGTGGCCCCCTCTTAGTTATTAGTATAGTGCCCCCTCTTAGTTATCAGTATAGTGCCCCCCTCTTAGTTATCAGTATAGTGGCCCTTCTCTTAGTTATCAGTATAGTGCCCCCCTCTAAGTTATCAGTATAGTGGCTCCCTCTTAGTTATTAGTATAAAGGCCCCCTCTTAGTTATTAGTATAGTGGCCCCCTCTTAGTTATCAGTATAGTGGCCCCCTCTTAGTTATTAGTATAGTGCCCCCTCTTAGTTATCAGTATAGTGGCCCCCTCTTAGTTATCAGTATAATGGCCCCCTCTTAGTTATCAGTATAGTGGCCCCCTCTTAGTTATCAGTATAGTGGCCCCCTCTTAGTTATCAGTATAGTGGGCCCCCTCTTAGTTATTATTATAATGCCCCCTCTTAGTTATCAGTATAGTGGCCCCTCTTAGTTATAAGTATAGTGGCCCCCCTCTTAGCATAGTGCCCCCCACTTAGTTATCAGTATAGTGGTTCCCTCTTAGTTATCAGTATAGTGACCCCCTCTTAGTTATCAGTATAGTGGCCCCCTCTTAGTTATTATTATAATGCCCCCTCTTAGTTATTAGTATAGTGGCCCCCTCTTAGTTATTAGTATAGTGGCCCCTCTTAGTTATCAGTATAGTGGCCCCCTCTTAGTATAATGCCCCCTCTTAGTTATCAGTATAGTGGCCCCCTCTTAGCTATTAGTATAATGCCCCCTCTTAGTTATTAGTATAGTGGTCCCCTCTTAGTTATTAGTATAGTGGCCCCCTCTTAGTTATCAGTATAGTGGCCCCCTCTTAGTATAATGACCCCCTCTTAGTTATTAATATAGTGGCACTGGCCCACTCTTAGTTATTAGTATAATAACTCTCTCTATATATATCTATGTAGCAATTGCTCCTCCCCACCCCCATACTGCCCCTAGTACCTCCTGCATTAGGGTGCATACATGAAAAAAATAAATAAATACTTACCTCTCTTCCGCTCTCCGTCACCACTTGAGGTTTCCTGGCGCAGGCGGTCATGCACACGCGTCATCACGTCATCTCGCGAGACCCGGCGCAGTAGGTCACAGTGAGGTAAGCGTGATCTCCTGAGTCACTCTACTGCCTCATAGGCTTTAGGCATATAAAATATTTACGGGTGGTCTTTATTTTACTCATGAACAGATAATAATAAATAATTCCTTTGTAGTCAGCTCATCTGAAAGGGGCCTTATTAGAAGCACAATAGGATTTGTGCCTGAAGAAGATCACCAAGTTACTTTTAGAACAACAACCTTAAAAACATTTTACTGCCCTTTCAAAGTAAAAAAAAAGTGGAAAATCCATAAACCCCTGTGCCAGTGCAACAACTGCAGGAAGGAGCACAGGTGAGAAGCGTTGCATTGCATTCCCACCATTTTATAATCTGTGATTCAGAAAAACTGTGAAGAAGAAGCCATGATATAAAGCAGTAAGCAGTAATTTCCCTTTTATTACAAATAGGCTGTTATGATGAGCATTGCAGAGGGGTGATGCATGATTAAATTACAGCAGTTAATCCAGTGTAAAGTCATTGATCTTTATGTCTCTGATGGACCACAATTTCCATGGTGCACAGGAAGAATGTAAGACCTCTGCTGTACATCTGTTGCAGACTTTGTCAACTTTCTCACTACCTATTTATTCCAGAGTCAGCTGATGTGCA
Source organism: Rhinella marina (assembly GCA_900303285.1). NCBI lineage: Eukaryota > Metazoa > Chordata > Amphibia > Anura > Bufonidae > Rhinella > Rhinella marina. The sequence continues at coordinate 48,968 of ONZH01029645.1, read as the reverse complement.
GATGGTCTGACTTGAAGAAACAGGCCAACAGCAGCTGCAAGTGACAGGAAGTAAAGAAAAAGTGTTTTTTTCCCTTTTCACTCTTTTTTGCTTCTTTTTTTACCAATTTACAGTATACCCCATGACAAATTCAAATATAATTGAAGGCAGTTGTAAATTACTTGGTTTGTTGAGGCCACTTCTGATTACCCACAGTCTAATAACAGTACATTTTACAAACTTCTGTATATGACTATTTGATGTCCATCTTTTTATCTATTTAAAATCCTACTATCTGGATACCAGCAAAGCCTTTCATACAATGTCACGAGAAAAAAAACTGATAGATAAGTTATTGAAAATTTAACTTAAAGGGGTTGTCCCATGTGAACATTGTCATAAAATGTCAGATTGGTGTAGGCCCTATTTCTGGGAACCACTCCTATCTCCAGGATGGGGTTTCCAAAGTGAACGGAGAGCAGCAGCACATGTGCGGCCCCCATCCATTCACCTCTATGGAAGTTCCCGAAAATAGCCAAGTGCTGGGTAAACTAGTTCTTGCAGTTCCATAGTGGTAAATGGAGAAGTGGCCATGCTAGTGAAACATACTTTCCATTGACTGATATGGGGCTTATGAAAATATCCAAGCTTACTCGATAAGCTATTTTCAGAAGTCCCATAATGGTGAATGGAGTGGATGCAACTTGTATAGTATGTAGTGTGCTCTCCTTCACATTCTAGAGCTAGGATGGGTCCCAGAAGGACCCACACCTATTGGACATTTGTGGTATATCCTGCTGATATTTTATAAATGTTAAACTGGGACAGGTCATCAGTATTTTACTCCTGGAAAACCACTTTAACTTACTTAGGGCTCGTTCACATCAGCGTTATGCTTTCCGTTTGTGTTTTCCGTTATAACATGGTTATAACGGAAAATAACGGAAACCATAAGACGGAAGTCAAAACGGAAGCCTTTAGAGGCATTCCGTTTTAATCCGTCATAATAGAAGCCTATGAGAATCATAACGGATCCATTTGGTTCCCGTTATGCAAAACGGAAAACAAAGTCCTGTCGACAGGACTTTGTTTTCCGTTCAGCATAACGGAACTCAGACGGATCCGTTATGATTCTCATAGGCTTCTATTATGACGGATCAAAACAGAAGCCTCTAAAGGCTTCCGTTTTGACTTCCGTCTTATGGTTTCCGTTATTTTCCGTTATAACCATGTTATAACGGAAAACACAAACGGAAAGCATAACGCTGATGTGAACCCACCCTTAGTAGTATACCAGTGTTTGTAAGTCTGCTATTAAAGGGGTTGTCCACCTTTTATTAAAGAGAATCTGTCACCATGATCTTAGACTATTATCTACAGTAGTACATGAGTAGTACTGCTGTTAAGTACAGTGAGCCCTGGAGGGGAGAGTGAGAAAGTACAAGCGGTGGCAGTGGCAATGATGGTAATAGTTGTAGTCACTATGGCAATTCTCACTCTGGTGCTATGATCTGACCAAAGGGGTGCAACTTCACTCTCAGTAATTCTGTTTCGCTCTGCTCGCAAATGTGGCACTACAATCACTAGCTGAGGGGTGTAACAGATGGCCAGTCTGTCTGTTAAATATGGATGAGAGCCTGCAATTCCTAGCTCAGCCAAATAGCAGTGAATGCATGATAAGTGCAATACACTGGATTCCTCCAGCACTCTCCCTTGTATATAGCCGATCTCACTAAATCCCATTCAGCTTGTCCTCAGAGGGTGGCACTTGTTCCACAGGGCAGGTGTCCTCCTGTCTGCTGCTGATGCTCTCTCTCCCTGATCAATCTAGACTAGACTGAACTAGAGCAACAGCCTTCCAACAGGAGGGGTGGGACCAGCCCATAACCGGAAACTGTAACTAACGGCTGCCAGTTTACTGTTTCCTCCATATACACAGCCTTTGAAATAAAATGTATACACAAAATCATTAACCTCTCAAGTAGTGGGCTCCCAGCATACTGCATATAGAGTCCTGATCACTATTTATTACTTTATTACTGCCCTTGTTACCCTGCTGTCAGCATTTGAAGCTGTGCTACATTTTCAGGACTGCTGCTGTGCATGCACACGAGTCCAGTCGATTATGTTAGCACGGCACAGCAGTCTGGACTGTGTATTTCAGTGCAGCTTTGAGTGCTGACAGCAGGGGAACAAGAGGCAGCACGAAAATAAAAAATGATGATCTGGAAAGTGATCTGGACTCCTTATCTGCAGTAGTACTAATGTATTACTGCACATAATAGTCCAAGATCATGGTGACAGATTCCCATTTAAGGATAGACCATCACATCAAAAGGTGGGCAACCTCTTTTAACCCCTTGAGCCCTTGAGGATTTTTTTGTTTTTGTTTTTAACTCTCTGCCTTTTTGGGGCCATAACTTTTTTTTTCTGTTTACATAGCGGGTTATTCTCATTTTAGACAATGGGGGCATATCGCTAGGATATGCCCCCATTGTCTTATAGGTGCGGGTCCCACCGCTGGGACCCGCACCTATATCGAGAACGGAGCCCCCGAAGTGAATGAGGGCGCACTGCGCATGCGCAGCCGCCCTCCATTCATTTCTATAGGGCCGCCGAAAATAGCCGAGCGCTGACTCGGCTACTTCCGTCGGCTCCATAGAAATGAATGGGAGCGCACCACGCATGCACGGCCCGGCTCCCATTCATTTCTATGAGCGGCGCGGGGAGCTGCGCCTGGTGGTGGCCGGACCCCCGGAAACCTGGGGTCCTCCAGGCGCAGCGCTCCCCGCTCCGTTCTGGCTATAGGTGCGGGTCCCAGCGGTGGGACCCGCACCTATAAGACAATGGGGGCATATCCTAGCGATATGCCCCCATTGTCTAAGATGAGAATACCCCTTTAAGTTTTTTTTTTGTGGGACAAGTTGTAGTTTCTAATGGCGCCATTTAATATTGCATACAATGTATTGGGAAGTTGGTAAAAAATTTTAAATGGGGTCGTACTGGAAAAACAATTCAAGTTTTTATTGATATCATTTTGGCATGCGTATGACTTTTTGATCACTTTTTATTCAATTCTTTTAAAATGTGAAGCGACAAAAAAATGGAAAATCGGCCATTTTTTTATTTTTTATTATGCCATTTGCATGGGATAAATATTTTAATATTTTAATATTATGGGTGGTTTTAGATGCAGTGAGGTCTATGATGATTCTTTTTTATTGTTTATTCATTTTAAATTTGGGGAAAGGATGGTAATTTGAATTTTTAAACTTTTTCTTTTTTACTTTTTTCTTTATTTTTTTTAAATTACCCTAGGTGACTATAACAAACAACCATTAGATTGGCATTTCTATTTAGTAATTGAATTTGATTTATTACTCAATATAGAAATCATTCTATTCCAATGCAGTGCTGTTACCTACAGGCCTGTATTGGAATATACCCATAATACACATTGGAGCCTCCAGCAAGCCTATCAGCTTCCCTGATCTTAGCGAATACTGGTGCGGTACAGGCACAGATAGCAGACAATCACAAGCAAGTGTTACTTCTAAGAGGCACATAAGCATGGTGGTTTCTATTCAATTCCACAAGTAGAGGGGACACTTCATAAAGCACTACATTACATTGACAATGACTGCTGATAGTGGCTTTCCATAGACAACACTTGCCAGGCTAGTTAACACTGGGACTTCAGTCTATGCTGACTTTCTCTGCACTACTCTCTTTCAAGTACGTTAGCTCCATTTTCTGTACTTCTCTTTTGTGTGACAATTTTCCGGAGCCTCTTCACTGGGCTGTGGCACAAACCTTCATGCAAGCCATAACCAGTGTATCACTTGTCAGCCACACTTTACACCGTCACATAACAACATTTGCCGGGAAATAACCCCTAAGGGTGATGGCACACAGTGCAGTTCTGACATGCATTCAGTATGCAGTTTTCAATTTAGCCAGTTTAGCAGCCTCGTTAACCCCCGGTGTTCTGCATTGTGGGGATGATTTAATTCATTTTAGCTTGCAACAATAAAAAACTGCATCCCAACTGCACGTCAGAACTGCACTGTGTGCCATCACCCTTATAACAGTTCCCATTAGCCCAGCTCCACCTCCATGTGACTACTACAGATTTTATCCACTAGGAGTCCCCCTCCAGAAGCCACCGACTACAGCTAAAATGCATATAGAAAACCCACCATGTTGCATCAGAATTACCTTTTTTTAAGGTACAGGCACCATCTAATACACAGCATTGTCCACAATATTTCAGTAGGGTGGGTGGGGAGCACTTTATCCTCCTCCTTGGCTGTCAATCACACATGCAAAAGAAAACGAGCAACAAGAAAAGTTGCATGTTTAGTGCACATCACCATTTGTGCCTCCAAAGCCTGATATAGACTGCAAATAAATGAAGAACAATTGAATTGCAATGGAATTCCCATTATACATTGTACACACATTATACGTTATTCAGCATCTAGATTACCTACTGTCGATGATGTTATCTTGTATTATCTGAATTTCATTGTAATCCTGTTCTATAAAGGCCTGATAATCATTGAGTTGATTATTAGGGATGTGCATTGATAGAAACACTTGTTCCCGTTAATGGGCCAGCCTAAAAGTACTGGTGATCACCCCACAAATGAGCGAACCCTCATTCCTTGGATGATTACGGTATATCTCTCGAGCGACACCTAAAATCATTGTTTCTGGGCAGAAGATCACTCTAAACATGGATCTTCTACCCAGAAACGTTGACTATTATTGAGAAAGAGAGATTGCAGTAGCGATCATTTGTCCCTATACAGAGGAGATGCTTGCTCCACGTAACTGCAGCTCTCACCGCCTCTGAAGAGCAGGCAATTATCAGGAACACGCAGTTCAGATAATTATTATTCTATTGTGACGTCATGGTTGTCTGGGCAAAAGTTTTTAAAAATATATAGAGTAAAATGAAAAATGAAAAATACCAGTATAAAAAAACCCCATAAAGACTTGAATGAAACAACTGGACATTTTGTGATAATAGATTCCTTAATCAAATGGTGAGCACTTCAAGTCACTGAATTGGTCATTTACATTGTACTTATGCTTGTCTTAGAAAAGCCTACATAAAGACACCAGAGTCTCTATAGCTCAAGAAGTATTACAATTAGAGATGAGCGAGCATGCTTATCCGAGCTTGGTGCTCGTTCGAGTATTAGGGTACTCGTACATGCTCGCTGATCGGACGAGTATCTCGCCATGCTCGAGGAAATGGCATCTCCCGCATTTTGAATTTTGAATGGCGCCTATAAACTCAGCCAATCACAAGCCAGGAGACTCTGCAGTACACCCAGCATCACGTGGGGCCCTTACATGTCGATAGCAGGGGTTGGCTGGCCTGATCAGGTGACCCTGGAATATACTAGTGACTGGCCGCGGTGCTCGTCTCAGATGCTGTCTGGATGTCGTTAGGGACAGATCTGCTGCGTTTCAGGGAGAGTGTTTGGGCCTGGATTTAGTTCTCTGTTAGGCAGGAGTGATATCAAAAGAACCCAACAGCCCTTCTAAGGGCTACAAGACACTTTTTTTTGTCTCTGGGCTGGCTGGTACTAGTAGTGCAGCTATAGCCATATATAACACTTTTTTTTTATTGTTTTATCTCAGTGATACAAATCCATTTCATACAGCAGTGTGGAACCATTCTGTGTGTCACATTTCAGCTGTCCACTCACCACAAACCACAATCCGTATTTTCTGTCCAGGTGACCCATACTGTACTTCACGTAATCAAATACGGTCTTTTGCTTTCACTGATACAGCTACATTACAAAAATCTCTGTGCGACATTTGTCTGGGTTGCAGTCAAAATAGCCACAGTAAGCAGGGGCTGAGTTTGCTCTCTGATATTTTCTGCACGTCACATTAAAAAAAAAATATATATATATATATTAAAAAAAATATAAAAAAAAATTATAAAAAAAAATAGTTTTTTTGTTGTTTTATCTCAGTGATACAAATCCATTTCATACAGCTGTGTGGAACCATTCTGTGTGTCACAGTTCTGCTGTCCAGTCACCACAAAGCACAATCCGTATTTTCTGTCCAGGTCACACATTCTGTACGTCACGTAATTGAAAAAGGTCTTTTGCTCTCACTGATACAGCTACATTACAAAAATCTCTAATCTAATAGTTTCCGTGTAATTGCTCCATACTGCACGGTACGTAATAACATACGTAATTTAGCTCTAACTTATCCACCTATATACAAAGCACAATCCATATTTTCTGTCCAAGTGACACATTCTGTACGTCACTTAATTAAAAAAGGTCTTTTGCTCTCACTGATACAGCTACATTACAAAAATCTCTGTGCGACACTTGTCTGGGTTGCAGTCAAAATGGCCACAGTAAGCAGGGGCTGAGTTTGCTCTCTGATATTTTCTGCACGTCACATTAAAAAAAAATATATATATAAAAAAATATATAAAAAAAAATATTAAAAAAAATATTTTTTTTTGTTGTTTTATCTCAGTGATACAAATCCATTTCATACAGCTGTGTGGAACCATTCTGTGTGTCACAATTAAGCTGTCCAGTCACCACAAAGCACAATCCATATTTTCTGTCCAGGTGACACATTCTGTACGTCACATAATTGAAAAAGGTCTTTTGCTCTCACTGATACCGCTACATTACAAAAATCTCTGTGCGACATTTATCTGGGTTGCAATTAAGCAGACCAAGTCTGCCTAATCTAATAGTTTCCGTGTAATTGCTCCATACTGCACAGTACGTAATAACATACGTAATTTAGCTCTAACTTATCCACCTATATACAAAGCACAATCCATATTTTCTGTCCAGGTGACACATTCTGTACGTCACTTAATTAAAAAAAGGTCTTTTGCTCTCACTGATACAGCTACATTACAGAAATCTCTGTGCGACATTTGTCTGGGTTGCACTTAAGCAGACCAAGTCTGCCTAATCTAATAGTTTCCGTGTAATTGCTGCACACTGCACGGTACGTAATAACATAAGTAATTTTGCTCTAACTTATCCACCTATATATTTTCTTGTTCAGATTGAACACGTTTGTGGGTTTCAGTACAGCAGGCCCATTTTTTTGTACATATAATACACTTATATACAGAAAATGTTGAACCCCAGGGCTAAGGGTCGAGGACGAGGGCGTGGGCGTGGGCATTCAATTACTGCAGAGGGCAGAGGCCATGGTCCTGGGCAGGGTGAGACAGTACCTGCTGATGAGGGAGCAGGGGAAAGCCGCAAAGCTACACTCCCTAGCTTCATGTCTCAACTTACAGGGACACGTGGTAGAGGACTGTTGAAACCACAACGTGATGTCGTGGATTGCGGACAATGCTTCAAGTAATTTGTCCACCAGTCAGTCTTCCACGCAGTCCACCCACGTTACCCAAGGGAGCACTCCTCTGGCTCCTCCACCTCAACCTCCTTCCCCCCAGTCTGCCCCCTTCCAGGAAAATTTGGAATGCGATCCGGCATACTCTCAGGAACTGTTTTCTGGACCCTTCCCAGAGTCACAAACCACTTCTCAGGTTGCTGCTGACCTCTTTCCCGATGCCCAAGTTTTCCAACTGTCGCAGTCTGTGGGTGATGATGATGACATTGTTGACTTAGTGGAAGAAGTGTGTAAAGAGGTGTCAGACGATGAGGAGACACGGTTGTCAGACAGTGGTGAAGTTGTTGTCAGGGCAGGAAGTCCGAGGGGGGAGCAGACTGAGGAATTAAAGGATGACGAGGTGACTGACCCAAGCTGGGTTGATAAGCCGAATGAAGACAGTGCTTCTGAGGCGGAGGCGAGTGCTGCACCAGAACAGGTTGGAAGAGGCAGTGGTGTGGCCAGAGGGAGAAGCAGGGCCAGAGCTGGTGCATCAGCAGCAACTGTTTCACGTAGTGAAGCTCCCGTGGTGAGGCCTAGATGTTCGCAAGTCTGGAGGTTCTTTAAAGAAAGTGAGGATGACCGACGGACTGTGATGTGCAACCTGTGCCACACCAGGATCAGCAGGGGTGCCACCACTACTAGCCTAACCACCACCAGCATGCACAGGCATATGAGTGCTAAACACCCCACTCAATGGAACCAAGGCCGTTCACCACCTCCTGCGGGTCACACCACTGCTCCTTCCCCTGTGTCACTCGCTGCCTCTGCTAGTCAACCCCCTGCCCAGGACCCTGGCACGAGCGCCTCCCGCCGGAAAAACCACACCTTAACCTCCACAATCCTCCACAGCGTCCACCAATGTGTCCCAGAGCAGCGTTCAGCTGTCTTTACAGCAGACGCTGGAGCGCAAGAGGAAATACAGTTCCACCCACCCACATGCCCAAGCCCTCAACGTCCACATCTCCAAATTTCTGAGCCTGGAGATGCTGCCCTATAGGCTGGTAGAGACCGAGGCCTTTCGCAATCTGATGGCGGTGGCTGCCCCTCGGTATTCGGTCCCCAGCCGCCACTATTTTTCCCGATGTGCCGTCCCATCCCTACACCAGCACATGTCACAGAACATCATCCGTGCCCTGACCAACTCTGTTTCTGAGAAGGTCCACCTAACCACGGACACGTGGACAAGTGCTGCCGGGCAGTGACACTATATCTCACTGACGGCACATTGGGTTAACATGGTGGAGGCTGGGACCGAGACTGACCTTGGGGCCGCTCATGTACTGCCCACACTGAGGATTGCGGGGCCTACCTCGGTCACGGTCTCTCAGACGTACTATGCCTCCTCCTCTGACCCCTCCTCCTCCTTCACCTCCTCCTCCGAATTACCATCCGTGGGCACAGCGCCTTCAGTCGGTAGCTCTAGCAGCGGTGCCTTGGGTAAGCGCCAGCAGGCGGTGCTCAAACTGCTGAGCTTAGGTGACAAAAGGCACACCGCCCAAGAGCTGTTACAGGGCATCACGGCGCAGACCGATCTGTGGCTGGCACCGCTGAACCTCAAGCCAGGCATGGTTGTGTGTGACAATGGGCGTAACCTGGTGGCGGCTCTGCAACTCGGCAGACTGACACATGTGCCATGCCTGGCCCACGTGTTCAATCTAATAATTCAGCGGTTCCTCAAGACATACCCCAATCTGTCTGATTTGCTCACCAAGGTGCGCCGCATCTGTGCGCATTTCCGCAAGTCGACCACAGATGCTGCCACTCTCAGGGCAGCGCAGCGCCGCCTACAACTGCCTGCTCACCGACTATTGTGCGACATGCCCACAAGATGAAATTCGACATTAAACATGTTATCCAGAGTTTACCAGCAGCGCAGGGCAATTGTAGACTGCCAGATGTCAACTTCCACAAGAACTGGTAGACAGGTCACTCAGATTCCTCAAGTCTACAATAAATAGTGGACGTGGATGTCTGATATCTGCCAGGTGTTGAGCAACTTTGAGGAGTCAACACAGATGGTCAGCGGCGATGCCGCCATTATCAGCCTCACCATCCCGCTGCTTTGCCTCTTGAAAAACTCACTGCTCAGCATGAAGTCGGATGGTTTGCACTTGTCACAAGAGACGGTGGAGGAAGATACGTCGCTTGATAGCCAGAGCACCCTCCGGACTTTTTCTCAGCGCGTATCGGAGGAGGGGGATGAGGAAGAGGAGGAAGAGGAGGAGAATGTCGGCGAGACAGAAGAGGGTACCAGTGCTCAGTCCTTCTTAACTCTTGAGCGTGTATGGGCTGAAGAGGAGGATTTGGAGGAGGAGGAGGAGGAGGAGGAGGAGGAAATGGAGAGTCAGGCCAGTGAGGAGAGGGAATTCTTGCATGTTGGGACTCTGGCGCACATGGCAGACTTCATGTTAGGCTGCCTATCCCGTGAACCTCGCGTTAGAATCATTTTTTCAAACACCGATTACTGGGTGTTCACTCTCCTGGACCCACGGTACAAGCAGAACCTTTCCACTCTCATCCCTGTAGAGGAAAGGAGTATGAGAGTGAATCAATATCAACAGGCCCTGGTGCACAAGCTGAAACAATCCTTCCCATCTGACGCCGCTAGCAGCAGAGGGCGTGGTTCTGTGGGCCAAGTAGCGGGGAAGAGGAGGAGAGGAGGCGAGGAGGCGAGCAGGCAGCTTGTCCAGCACTGGCAGGGGAACGCTCTCCAAGGCCTTTGCCAGTTTTATGTCACCCCAGCAAGACACTGTCACCTGTCCCCAGTCTCGGCAGAGTAGGGGTGAGCTTTACAGAAAGATGGTGAGGTAGTACCTAGCTGACCATACCAACGTCCGGACCGATCACTCTGCTCCATACAACTACTGGGTTTCAAAGCTGGACACGTGACCTGAACTGGCGCTGTACGCCTTGGAGGTGCTGGCCTGCCCTGCCGCTAGTGTGCTGTCAGAGCAGGTATTCAGTGCAGCTGGTGGTGTCATCACCGATAAGTGTACACACCTGTCAACTGACAGCGCTGACAGGCTGACGCTTATTAAAATGAACAAAGCCTGGATTTCACCGGAATTCAAATCTCCTCCGGGGGAAAGCAGCTAAAGATTTACATTACTTATGTATCTGATTCCTCTTCTCTACTCCTCCTACTCCTCCTTGTCGTCTTTGTCTAACGCTGACCTAAAAAACGCCATTTTTTAAAGGTCCAACTGGCACTCTTTTACCACAATTTTTCCGGAGGTCCACCTACAGGCCCTCTCTCTACACAATTTTTCTGGAGGGCCCCCTACAGGCCCTCTCTCTAAACAATTTTTCCGGAGGTCCACCTACAGGCCCTCTCTCTAAACAATTTTTCCGGAGGTTCACCTACAGGCCCTCTCTCCAAACAATTTTTCCGGAGGTCCACCTACAGGCCCTCTCGCTAAACAATTTTTCCGGAGGTCCACCTACAGGGCCTCTCTCCAAACAATTTTTCCGGAGGTCCACCTACAGGCCCTCTCTCTAATCAATTTTTCTTTGCACCTAGTTGGGTGCTTCCCTAACATGTGATGGGCATGTGCCTCGCCTTTCTTGGTCTGGGTGAGCACAATTACCATGAGGGTAACCACCAGGCTGTTGCCTGAGAATTTGGGGTAATGGTGGGATTAGGCAGCCTCAGAGGCATCCATGCATGCTGCCCCTGCTGTTTCCTGTCCATTTCCGTGGTGTTTCCATCATTTTCTGAGGTTTCCAGGTTTTTACCCAGCCTTCCCTAGGCAGAGCCTTGGTCCCCTGCAAAAATGCTCGAGTCTCCCATTGACTTCGAATAACGAGCACCCGAGCATTTTAGTGCTCACTCATCTCTAATTATAATCTTTATTGAATAAATACACATAAAATGATAAAAAGAGATAAAAAAAATCAAAGGGGTGTGCGATTCTCCTCAGGTGATCACTTACCGATGGGTAAGTTATGATTAGTTTTATGTACTTACTATTTACTTATGAGGGAGTGGTTTATACCTAAGATATAACTGATATATACCTTAGCACTTGCTATTGACTTTTAATATTTGGCGATTTTTTTTTTTTGTATAGAGTTTGCTCTGTGTGAGGGGTATAAATGTTGTTTACCCTATTGCTCGGGCTTGTATCTACCTCTTTGATGTGTAACCTTTATTTAATAATTATTCTCATCTTAGGGTCTTCAGGTTCTGACATCAGAATGTGAAGTTTTTACAAATATTATTAACAGACTTGTCAATGGCAGATTTCCACCACTATGCTGATTACATACATATGTAGATCCAGTGTCGGACTTGGGGGGCCTAGTGCCCACCAGTAAAATTTATTTTGGGGGCCCACCGTATGGACACATTCAAATATCATCTGCTCACACAGTAGCAAAGTGCTACCAGATGACTGAATATGGCGGTCCCTACAGAAACTCTCCTGGGGAGAAGAACATAGGCTGGTTGAGGTGCTGTACATTAAATATATGTATGTAGTGCAGTAAGTTTACTGTGTAATGTGCCACTTGTGCAGGGGGTGGGAGACTAGAGGCCCACCCTGCTCAGGGGGCCCCTGGGGGATTCCCCTGTACCCCTGTGGGCCAGTCCAAGCCTGTATAGATCAATGTCAAGAAGGTATTGCAGAAAACTAGCCACAAAGCCCTGCAGAGCCACTGATGGTTAATCTCATTATCATGCACCTTTTATAAGGTGTCTAATTAAGAACATATTTGTTATCCTTATTACAAAAACAACATTTGTTTGCTAAATACGTTAACACAAGGCAAGTTTTATTTTTAAAAGAAAGACTATCTTACTGACACACATTTCCCTTTTGTGCCTTCCTTGACAGCTATTCGGCTTTCTCCAAACAGCCCCCGTGCCTTCTAAGCCGACCATTCAGCTCCTGTGCCCAACATTCAAACACTGAGCACTTTTCTGGACTCAGTAAAATTCCTTTTCATTTCGAGCTGGGTTGCCATGTCTTTTCAAACAGAGACAGAAAAGACGGCCCCTCTGTGTCAGACAGATTTTAATTTTCCATCCTCATCCATTTGTATAATGCAGACAAAGGCAAACAAACCGTACTAAAAGCCTAGCAACCCTCAGTTTAAGCAGTCAATGCATATGATCCGCGGGATGAAGGCCGGGACCTGTTCACACATGAATAAAGAAGATTAAGATTTTCTTTCAAAGACGTGAAGCCTTTTTGACAGCCAATGTCAACAGTTCTGTCTGCTTCTCAATGTGAAACAGTCATCTATCACAGGTTCCCACAGGGAGGTCTTGCTTATTAGAATGCTTTACATTACCGCAGCTTGTCACCATTTTATGGAAGACTAAGGGTGCAAACTCTACTTGTAAACCAACCATAAAGGATACATTACAGAGACTTCTCCAGCAGAGTTCTGCTTTTACTTAATGGTTACATGGATTTGAAAGTTTTCTGTAATACACTGTATGTAAAAGCCATGCTAATAATAAGAATTATTTATACCGTCATATAAATCTGTAGAAGAAATACATGAATTTATAGGTCACTTCCCATCCCGTGAATCATCACAAACCAATAACATTTGATACACAATACTTTTATCGTTCTGAAATAATTTTGAAGTCATAAATTGATTCGGCAGCTTCGCCAAATTTTGACAAGAAATTCGATTTGTTTTAAATTCCTTTGTCACAAATCATTTTCCATTGTATGGAGCAGGTGCAATTGCAGGGAATGGCGATTGGACCGCCCTCCGTCATTCAACCCCTCAGATGCCGTGTTCAACCTGACCTCATCCACTTGCTCGCAGAGAGTCTGTCCGCTCCTGTCTTGATTGAAGAAAAACAGCCAAAAGACCTGTAGCAAGCATGATGCGTCACCACTTGATCATGCTGGGCATGTGCGGTGACATCATCATGAGGCTCTTCACACACTATAGCATGATGACATCACACCAGGGCCACCAGAGGCACTGATTTGTATAACAGTGAGGGCGCTGGGCTGCCGGTGGCCCTGCTATGATATCATTATAATGATGTCACTGCCACAATGTGCTCTGTCCCTGTTCAATGCACCGCCAATACCATCTTCTGTCAGGTCCAAAGGACCTGAGGCTCCTCTGACTCAGCATCAGCAAGCCCCTGACCCTGAGCTCCATACCTTTTCCTGTACAGGGACATAGGCCATAGGCCAGAAGAGGCCTGCAATCTGCATCACAGACTGAGGCAGGGGACAAGGCTCAAGTGAGTTTTATTACCCCCCCTCCCCCAGCCACTTGACTAGAAGGAACATTACTGGGAGCAGTGGGGGAGACATTATTGTGGGCACTATAGGGTTCATTACAGAGGACACTATGGGGGCATTATTATTACTGGGGGGCACAATATGGGGCATTAGTGTTGAAGGGTATAGGGGACATTACTTATACTGGGGGCACTATGGGGGCAATATTATGACTGGGGTACTAAGGGGGCATTTTTAATACTGGGGCATTGTGGGGGAATTATTAATATTTGGAGCACTATGGTTCATTATTATTGCTTGAGGTACTTTAAGGCACATCATTATTGCTTGAGACATTAGTGGATGCACTATTATTACTGGTGCACAATAGGGGACATCATTACTACTGGGTTCACTAAGAGGACATTATTAATACTAGGGTACTATAGGGGTATTATTTTGCTTGAGGAACTATTGGAGGCATTATTATTACTGAGGAACTGTTGGGGCAATATTATAACTGGGGGAACTAAGGGGGCATTTTTAATACTGGGACACTATTGGGGTAATATTATTACTGGGAATGCTATATGGGCTTTATTATTAATGGTGCACAATAAAGGCATTATTATTACTGGGTGAATTGTAGGGGCACTATATTGGCCTTAGAGGTTATTAATAGTGTTGATTGAGCACCATGTTGCTCGGGTGCTCGGGTGCTCTGGTCGAACACTAGGTGGTGCTCGGGTGCTCAGCCAAGCACCCGAGCATAATGGAAGTCAATGGGAGAACCCGAGCACTAAACCAGGCACCCCTGCTCTGAAGAGGGAAGGGTGTCTGGTTCATAGAGAAAATGCTGGAAACACCACTGAAATGGTTTGTGAACAGCATGGGGAGGATGTCTGGATGCATTTTGGACTTGTCGCTGCTATTAAAGAACTCCCGCCAAAAAATTTTTTCTCTGATATAATCTATAGTGAATGCAATCTTTTAATCAGAGAATGTAATTGTGAGTAATAACCTCTCTTCTTATTGTAGCTGGGTCATGTGACCAACTCCCTGACCTCCAACTGACCCAGGACAGGAAGCCAGTCTGCTCTATTCATTCCTATGAGACTGAAAGTGAGGCTCCCATAGGAATGCATAGAGAATTAGACTTCCTGTCCACACATAAGTCTCTGTGTGAGTTGGTGGGTCTAATTCCTAGTCACATGAGACAGATAAGAAACTTTAGGATTATAAAAGTCAAAAATACAGACACTGGTAACAAAATGACCTTCACTACAGATTACATCATGTACATTTTTAGCAGGACATGGAATAAAATTTTTTGTGGGAGTTCTTCTTTAACGATGTTGTCCGAGTATTACACCACTTTTACGAAATGAAAAGACTACCCCCCAAAACTGAAGGTAACATTGATTTTAGAGGAAACATTGTTAGGAAACATATATTTACTTGTATATAAAGCGCAAGTAGTAGTAGACCCTCACCCACACTAATATTTTACACGGTCATATCAGCAGCAGGTACTCGCCCATAATGTTTTTGAGTGCCAGCAGCACTCAAGGTCAACATGCCAGGAGGAGGACCAGAGTGAAGAAGTGGAAGAGCGGGTGGTGGATGATGAAATCATTGGCCCAACCTGGGAAGGTGGCAAGCCGAGCGAGGGCAGCAGTACAGAGGGGGAGGGATTCTCAGCACTGCAACAGGCTGGAAGAGGCAGTGGGGTGTAAAAAGGGAGAAGGCAGGCCACACCAAACAGGCCAACAACTGTTCCCCGGAGCACCCCTTTTAGGCAATCTCCCTTGCCAAGGGGTAGGTGTTCCGCAGTCTTGCGCTTTTTTGAGGAAAGTGCTGACGATAAAAGAATTGTCATTTGCAACCTGTGCCGTACCAAAATGAGCAGGGGCATGAACACTAGCAACCTGACCACCACCAGCATGATCCTCATAGCAGCAAAGCACCCTAATAGGTGGGCCAAACACCTGGGTCCACAATCGGTGTCTGCGGGTCACACCACTGCCTCCCCCTGTGTTACGTGCTGTCCAAGACGCAGGCCCAGATGCCTCCCGCCTTGCACCTGGACCTTCGAAAGCACCATCAGCGAGCATGTCCACTTCTGTGTCCTAGCACAGCGTACAGATGTCCATACCCCAGGCCTTTGAACGAAAGTGCAAATACCCATACACCCACCCACCCACAAGCCATAGCACTAAATGCACACCTTTACAAATTGCTGGCGCTGAAAATGTTGCTTGTGGACACTTTTCGCAGTCTGATGGCGGTGGCTGTCCCTCGTTACTCAGTACCTAGCCGCCACTATTTTTGCCGGTGTGCCAATACCGCCTTATACACCAGCATGTGTCCCGTAACATAACCCATGCCCTGACCAACGCGGTTACTGGGAAAGTCCACTTAACGACTGACATATGGACAAGTGCTTTTGGTCAGGGACGCTACATTTCCCTGATGGCAGACTGGGTGAACGCTGTGGAGGCTGGGAGCGAGTCGTACCCTGGGATGGCACAGGTACTACCGACACCAAGGATTGCGGGCCCTACTTCCATCAGGATTCCTGCCACCACCTACATTAGCGGCTGCGCAGAGCTGTGGCATGGTATAAGGGACCAGGCTAAGCTGTGGCTCTCGCCACTCAACCTACAGCCAGGCGTGGTTGTGTCTGATAACGGCCGCAACTTGGTGGCGGCTTTGGAGCTTGGCAACCTCACACACATACTGTCACGCTCAGGTGTGGGGGGAAAACCACACAGAGCGTAAGAGGGTAAGGATATTAGGCCTGGAAACTAAGGAAGAAAGATGGACACCTCCTAAAGGAAACCCTGACTCTAATCCTGACTGACTACCAGTATGAACAGGCCTCAAAGGTAGGCGAGTTCATACACAGGAACCTAAACCAAACTGACCCTATAGGACCCTGGAACTAATGACAGTAATGAGTCTACCTGTTCCTCCAACAGGAAGGACGAACAGGAGTCTCCCTCAGGACAAACAACTGCTTCAACTTAGTGGTTCAGCAGTTTCTCAAAACCTACCCCAATTTGCCTGAGCTTCTGGTGAAGGCGCGCCGCCTGTGTGCCCATTTCTGAAAGTCACCTACAGCTTCTGCCGGTCTGGCAACACTGCAGCAGAGCTTACACTTGCCAGCTGACTGACTGGTGTGCGACCTGAGCACGCGCTGGAAGTCTACCTGCTCAGAATAAAGACGGACAGCGCTGCATGTGGAAAAGGTTCTGATAAGCGGCCTAGGGAAAAGTTTTGTAAAATGGTAAAGGAGTACCTAGCTGACAATGTCAACGTCCTCAGCGATCCCTCTGTGCCTCTGTGCCTTATAATTATTGGGTGTCTAAGCTGGACACGTGGCACGAACTGGCGCTCTACGCCTTGGAGGTGCTCACCTGCCCTGTCTCCGGCATTTTGTCCGGAGTGGTTATTTAGTGCCGCTGGGGGGCATAATAACTGCTAAGCAGATCCGCCAGTCAACTGAAAATGCTGACGCTAATCAAAATGAACAAGGCCTGGATTACCCCTGACTTCGCTACCCCACCAGAGGAAAGCAGCTAAACATAAAGGAACTTTAAATGTGGCTTTTAAGGCGTATTGAATACACTGTATTTCCATTCACCCCTTCCTCTTCTCGTCCTCTTCCTCCATCATATTAAACTGCTTATTAGGCTGCCCTCGCCTTTAAATATTTAAGAGGTTCACCAGCAGGCCCTCACCCCTAATTTTTTAACCTAAAAAATTAACTTCACCCTGGTCCTCCTCCAGACATGTTGACCTAACAAGAACCTGTCTTGCGCCGCCCTGCAAACTGGGACATGAAGCTAGGAGTTTTTGATGACTTTGTTTCTTGTGCTCTGCCAGCAGACACAGTTTCACCGCGCCCAGAGCCATGGCCTCTGCATGCACCATCAGCAGCAAGCCCACTTCCCTGTCCCTTACTGCTCGCCTTGCGCATATTAAATGGTATATATGCAAGTTTGTCAAAAGTACAGTTGCGCAGATTTTTTTAAGTGTATGAGCAGAAAAATTTCACTGAATGGCAGAAATATTTAGAATGCACAAACGTTATACAGCAGATGCAGCGCAGGTAATGTCACATTACCTGTGCTGCGTGTGCAGTATAACGTTTGCGCAAGGAGGCGCAGATAGTGTAGGGCTATAAATTGGGTAGGCAGGGCTATTTGTTCTGTTTAAAAGACCCAAAAGTCATTTTAAGGGCTATTGTTATATCTGGCTGCAATATAATTATTCTTGGAGGTTCAAAATTAGTGTACATTTGCCTCATCTTAACACCAGCTGCGCAGCGTGTGCAGTACAATGTTTATTTATCCTAAATACCTGACAGTCATTGGATTTTTTTCTGCCGCTAATCAAGGCGACATTACATGTGCTGCATGTGCTGTACAATGTTTGTTTATCCTAAATACTTGACATCCATTGCTATTTTTTCTGCCGCTAATCAAGCCTACATTAGTAATGTACAACTAGCCCTGTAATGAACAACTAGCCCTGCCTATCCAATTTCTATCCCTACACTATCTGTGCCTCCTTGTGCAAACGTTTTAATGCACACGCAACAGGTAATGTCGTCTTGATAAGCGGCTGAAAAAATAGCAACGGATGTCAGGTATATAGAATATAGAAAAGTTATAATGCACACGCTGTGCAGGTGGTGTTAGGGTTAGGCAAACTTGCGTTATTTTTGCCCCAAAAGAAAAATTATATATTGAAGCCAGATATAACAACAGTCCTTAAAAGGACTTTTGGGTCTTTTAAACAGAACAACTAGCCCTGCCTATCCCTACACTATCTGTTCCTCCTTGCACAAACGTTATACAGCAGACGCAGCGCAGGTAATGTCGCCTTGATTAACGGCAGAAAAAATAGCAACAGATGTCAGGTAAATAGGATACAGTAACGTTATAATGCAGACGCAACACAGGTAATGTCGCCTTGATTAGAGGCAGAAAAATCAGCAACGGATGTCAGGTATATAGAATACAGAAAAGTTATAATGCAGACGCAACACAGGTAATGTCGCCTTTATTAGCAGCAGAAAAAATAGTAACGTATGTCAGGTATATTGGATATAGTAACGTTATAATGCACACGCAACACAGGTAATGTTGCCTTGATTAGCAGCAGAAAAAAATAGCAACGGATGTCAGGTATATAGGATACAGCATCGTTATAATGCAGATGCAACACAGCTAATGTCGCCTTGATTAGCGGCAGAAAAAATAGTAACGGATGTCAGTATATTGGATATAGTAACGTTATAATGCAGACGCAACACAGGTAATGTCGCCTTGATTAGCAGCAGAAAAAATTGCAATGGATGTCAGGTATATAGGATACAGTAACGTTAGAATGCAGACGCAACACAGGTAATGTCATCTTGATTAACGGCAGAAAAAATAGCAACGGATGTCAGGTATATAGGATACAGTAAAGTTATAATGCACATGCAACACAGGTAATGTCGCCTTGATTAGCGGCAGAAAAAAAGCAACGGATGTCAGGTATATAGGATACAGACACGTTTTAATGCACACGCTGTGCAGGTGGTGCTAAAGTCAGGCAAACTTACGCAATTTTTGACACCCCCCAAAAAAATATATTGCAGCAAGATATAATAGCCCTTAAAAGGGCTTTTGGGTCTTTGAAACAAAAAAACTAGCCCTGCCTAGCCAATTTCTATCCCTACACTATCTGTCCCTCCTTGCAGCAGCTCTCCCTGACTCGGACTGAGCCGAGTCACATGTCACCGGGTGCTACTGGCTACTGGCATTACAGTAACTGCCAGTACCAAGAAACGTGCAGGGAGGGGACTCAAGCATGGTGTATTCGGCCAAGCATGCTCGCTCAACACTAGTTATTACTATTACTGGAGGCACTGTGGCAAAATTAGTTATTGTTATTTCTGGGGGCACTATAGTGCATATTATTATTATTACTACTGGACTACTGCACTATAGTGGGCATCATTAAGACTGGTAGCACTATAGGGGTATTATTATTGCTGGAGAGATTATTCTGCAATATAGTATTTAGGGGTTAATTATTTATTTATTTTTTGTTTGTTTGTTTCCTGGAGAACTCTTTTAATCAATAAGAACAGATCACGAGGAGTTCAGCTAATCACTGGTAATAAGGGAGATAATCCCAATAAAGAGGGTGGTCTAAATTTTTGGCCAACAATGTTCCTGGACACACTTAATAACTGAATATGGGTGAACAGTGGTGCAGAGTTGATGTTGAAAAATGTACTAAACAAATTGTACTAATTTTGAGCTAAAAATGATTTTTGATCTTTATTAAAAATGTTGAATCCATGCCTCTGTGCCTTGAGTTTTTCTAGAAGCAGGATCTGAACTTTCACTCTGTTCTGTCAGGCAGCTAAGCTCAGGGGCTCCTTATCTTTGACCCTATGAACACTCATTATAGCTCAGTTCTTATCTTACTGATAAGAATGTGGCTTAGGGCTGTATTACACTGACAGACTGTATGACTGAAAATCTAAGCGTTCATAGTAACACTTATTAGCGATCATCTGGCAGTCTAATACTGCTGCCGATTATCCGATGAACGATCGTTTGGGCAATCATGATCTTTCAGTTTGCTTAAAGATCAGGATTTGCTGGCGGCAGACCGTGCTGTCTAATTCCGATCTGCTGCCGGCACTCAAGTAGACAGTATGGAGAGCGGTGGCATAACGATCTCTCTTCCTCAGGCTGTGGAGGAGATTGCTCCATGTAATAGTTTCCACCTAGCAGTGTTTCAAGTGATGTCACCGGCACTGATGGGTGGGCTTATCGCTGCCCTAGCCATTATACAGGCTAAGGCAGCGCTAAAACCCGCCTATTAGGGCGGTGACATCACCTGGCTCACTGTTAGGCAGAAGCCTCCGCTGAGCAGTCCCCATGGAGGGCCCGGTACATTACCGGATCTCCAGAAAAAGCCTTCGCCTTGCACGATTCAGCTCGGGGCAAAGAAGAACATTGGAGCATGAAATGCTCAGATGCTCATGTCAGAGGGCCTGCCTGGGTGAAATTGCAACCCCTTTAACTGGCACAGCCATATAAGACATTAGGCCAATTCTCATATTTAGTCTCCAGATCATATTACTTCCAAAGTGTGATCTCCAAATACTGATCATTAACTTACCACATTTTTCACACTATTGACTCTAGCTAATAGGCTGTTACTTGTATGCACTGGAAAGTCATCGCCTAATAGCGGAGAGAATACAGCTGTTTATTGATGTAAGATGATTCATATTCAGTTGGGCTCCGGCATAAAAAGAAGTTTAAATGCATTCCTAAATTTGTGTATTCTCGATGTTACAGTAACTATATTTGATAGATACTCAGAAACAAAACAGAAGGGACCATTAAATTAATGACAGCCATGGAAAACAGCTGAGAGGCGCATGAACCGTCTCAGGTTTTGGATGGTATCCAAGCATATAACCCTGCTTTAATTTAAAAGCTCTATAATAGATGAAATGGGGTGTGATGTATTAACTGTTTAATGCACATGAGTTCACATCAAGCCTGCTTGCATTTTGCATTATGTTCTTAAAGTGTACAGTCATTTCAGGTAATTTTTCAGAATAACATGTCAAGTGTGTGCAGGGGCGGATGGGGAACTTAAAGTGGCCCTGGAAAAAATACTAAAAGTGGCCCTGTTTTGTAGTAAGGCCCAAATTGATGGAAGACACAGCCAGTAATACAATATTGTGGCACATTATACCACCCCAACAGAGCCAAATACCACAGTCCATCACAAAATACTGCCAACAGCACAAAACACATCCCCAAAAATTTCCACTGGCCAGCTGTGAGGAGGGCTCAGACGGCCTCCTGGGCATCGGCCCACCGGGACATTTCTCTGTAGGGTCTATGGCCAATCATCCCCTGTGTGTGTACATGAGGAATAACACTATTTGGTCCATTATATGACTTGTATCTGGCATTTTCTTAACAGTTCTCCTTCTTCAATGTGCCGGTGGGAGGAGACTAGCTGCTCTTCATGTCTGCCATACATAGGACATGGAGAAGCAAGAGATTCTGCTTCTTAAAGCTTTGGAGCACAGAAGTGGCAGCATTAATGGATGGCATTACACAGTTTAGATGTAAATTCAACAGTCAAAGGGGTTGTCTAGCCTACACGCCAACAACTTCTACTGTCTTAAACAGTGCCCACCCTCACCTGTCCACAGTCCCACCGTGCCCATGCCACTGCCCCTTTCTCAGATGCATCCAGTACCCATGGGACCAAGAAGTGGTTTTGTTCTGTGACCACTGTAGCCAATGATAGACCCTAGTGGTCACATTGAAGTCCATGGAAGAAGTGAATAGAAGATCACTTTTAAAAATATGGTCGTCAGGTTTTTATTTTTACATTTTTTAAAGTTTCACCCCATGTCAATTTTTCCAAGTAAATTGAACAGCACCATTAAAATACAACTTGTCCCAAAAAAAAGCAAGCCTTTATCCAGCTATATGAACAGAAAAATGAAAGTTATGACACAGATAGCAGGGAGAAAAAAATTGGATTCTGCCCATACGCTCACGCATTTCAAGTTTTCACACCACTGTTAGTCACAGCCTAACTAACTAGCCTGCCTAAGACCTAGGCCATAACTAAAGGGCCCTTTACGTGGGTCCGAGAATCACCTAGATTATCGCTAATGAGCAAAAAACGATCTGCTGCGGGGAAGCAATGAGTCGGTATGGAGAACGATGGCATCGCCTACGTTAGCGACTAGCAGATTGTCAGAAGGAATGCTTTCCTCTAGACAATTTGCAGGTACATCATTCTGTGTAAAGGGACCTTTAGAGTGGCATCCCTGAAACGCATAAGTGGATTTAGTTAGTTCCAGTCGTCTACTGTGGATTTTATTATGCTTTATTAAAGGAAGAATGGTTTTAACTACTACACTTTCCATGCTACTTTCCATGGATGTATGCTACAAAGAGCATGTACTGAGCTGTGCACAGTCCATCTACACAACATGAAGATCAGATCGGCATCATTTCCATATATCTCTCATCATCAACATTCCAACGCTTGCTCTTGGAGTTGCCTTAAGGCAAATAATGTTTTATAAAAATTTCAGTGTCAGAAAAAAAACAAGTTTATTTTCATGTTTAATTAATCAAAGGCCCAGGCACAGCGCTGCATATCATTTCAACTGAACTTTACTTGGCCTGAGTAAAATAGCTGTACAGTTACGTTTTTCACCTTGATTTAATTTATATTCTAAAGTTATTCCACAAAGGGAGAAGGTTATATGAGCCAACACCTATCAAAATATATCTGCACTTAAATGCCTGGGACATCATTTCTTCAGATACACAAATTCCACAAGAAGTGCACAATTCTCAAGAGAATATTCATTTAAGCATCATAAAATGACAGCAAAAACTAACTTGCCTCTTACCGAAAATGTGGTAATAAAGTAAAAATAAACAGAAATCATCCTTGTGTGTCCATGCTAGGGTACAGAATAACACTGTATGAGAATACCAGCACATTGCTCAACACAAGAGTCTGTATAAGGGCGCTAGTGGAGAGCAGGACAGTCTCTACCCTTTATGAGTTAGAACAATATTATCCCAAATCATGAAAGGGACAATTACAACCAGCATGCAAGAACGGTTCCAGAAGAAAAGTTGCGAACTTGTTGAACGAATAAGGCCAACGAGCGGTCTGTGGGAGGTTGCATTACCTAAGTGATGATTTGCCACCTACCTTGCCTAATTTTACAGCCATTTAACAGCATTACTTTGACTTTACTCCAAAGATTTCTTGTAACTGCAGAGATTTAAGGTTTACTGGAGAGCATTACATCCTAATGTTTGGTTTGTTTAGATTTATTGTACAGTAAATTGTGGTTGCCCCAGATTACGTATTGCTGGTGTCATCATCCAGTGCATTTTCACACCACTACAACACCCTAGAAAAGTTTTTCTTAAATTTTAGTATTTATGCAGTTTCTATTCTACAGAGTATCCATCTTTATCTTGGTAACGGCTTGGAATTCTCTATCCAGATTCATGAGGCAAACACTTTAGATGCTTTTCAAATAATATTCCACAAATTCCCATGTATGCATTGAGCATTTATATGCTGCTTTTATGTAACCTTCTGATTCAGCTCATTCAAAAGCATCTCATGGGGGTTACAACTAAAGGAGTTTTCCAGGATCCAGATATTGATGACCTATCCTCAGGATGGGTCATTTATATTGGATTGGTGGTGATCAAACACCTCTCACCTCCCCCATCGATCAGTTGTTCCCTACATACTCTGGCGCTGAAACTAGCACTTTGAGTGGAACAGGAATTACAGCTCCGTTCAAAGAGTAGTGGCCGTGCGGGGTTACTGCAGCTAAGATCCCATTAAAGTGAATTGGAGCTAAGCTGCAGTAACTCTGTATGGTCACTAAACTTTAAACAGCGCTGTGCTTCCTCTTCCATTCGAAGTGCTAGTTCCAGTATTGGAGGCTGCAGTGAACAGCTGATTGGCCGGTTTGTGGCCCAGGGTGATCAGATATGAATGACCTATACTGAGAATAGGTCATCAATATCAGGAGCCTGCAAAACCCCTTTAAGTAATTATGGAGGCTAGGACATATTATAAAGCAACTCAATGAAGGGCCTCCTATGAACCATCCAGATGAGACAATGTGTTGCTGCTGTGGTAGCCATGATGATCACGGTCAGTTTTAAATAAATCAATAACAGTGTCACCAGCAGCTCATACACTTATTATCAGCTCATATTCTCTACATCTCATGCAAACAAATACAATGATTACAAAAAAAAACTCTTAAAAAGAATCTGTCACCAGTTTTATGCTGCTTTATCTGAGGGCAGCATTAACTAGTGACAGAGATCCTGATTAAAAGGGTAGGTACTTTTCTTTCTTTCTTTTTTTTTTGACCCAGTCACTTTATTAAAATCCTTGTTGAGAAGCTCCAGCTTAAACCAGGAAAAGAAGATTGACAGCTGTCTTCCTGTACTGTGAGCTCATAAATATATGGCCTACATGAAGACTTTCTGTAGTGCGACTAATTATTTTGAAAGAGGACCTGTCACCTCTCCTGACATGCCTGTTTTAATAGTGTCATGCATTCCCCATGTAATAAATATTCTGGAGCATCTATTCTTATGGCTCTATGTTGTGCCTTTCCTTTATTATTTCTACTAGAAGTTATGCATGAATTGCTAGCAGTCTGCAGTGAGGGTACAGAGGGGTGGTAACAAGTTGGGGGTGTGTACCTGTGTACCTGCACAGACTCAAACCATCCAATTAGTGCTGCCATTGTCAGACTGTGTAGGTACCACACTGTATAGTACTTCTTTTTTTAAATGGCCTCAAGGCACCTTTATTGCACCTTTATACAGGGGCTGTTGCTGGTATGGAGTTTGGCTGGTTAGGTGGGGGGCACAATATGCATATTACTGTTCTTGTCTACAATCTCCTGCAGATTATTTGACCGTAAACACTGACTATTAATCAGGTCTGGCATACCCACTTCTCCAACCCCAGCACTCAGATGGGAGCCCTTCTTCTGCCATCTGATTTTCCTCCTTTTCTACATCATCTAATATCGATGAGAATATGTCATCAGGAACATCCAGCTCCTCCTCTCTCTGCATATTGCTGACTTTTCTAGGACATGGTACCCGGAAAGATGATTTGGAAGAAGTAAAGCCAGCAAAAGATGGTTATCATTAAGACCTAGGCTTCCATCTTATTGGCATTGAATTACATATCTTAGTTTTCAGCTGATGTAGGAATAAGTAAATGTAGGAATAAATAAGTAAAACCGACTCAGCAGAAGTCTCCCTGCACTCTCCTTGCACTCTCCCTGCAGTCTCCCTGCACTCTCCCTCTCCAATATTCTTCTATTAATAATTTTCAGCAACACTGTCCCTTGCGCATGAGCGCTTACCACGTCTCTCCCTATGCTTAGCTCACAGGACAATGGTGGAGACCGCGCAGGATAAGGGATTTATAGGGCTGTGACATCACAGGGGATGGCTATCTGTGGATTGGCTGATTGCACGGTATTATGGGTGATCTCGCGATCCTGGGCTTCTTACTTTCACTTTGTAACACATGCAGCCGCCATTTTAGGAAAAACTGATTAGTTACTATGAAGCGTGAATCAGATTTATTGCAAATCGAAGCTTTCCCAAACTTCGGACCAAACTCCGCTTCAAATGCTTCACTCAACTCTAATATTTCCTACCACTGCGCTGCGGTTTTTCAAGCTTTATGATACGAATGGTATATAGTAACAGCCCTAACTTCCACCTTGATAAGGTTCAGTATTCTGTACCTTAATTGCATCAAATACTTTAATAAACCTAACTCCAAACACATCAATGCACTAGAATGCTGTAAATGTAGTGAAGCAGGGCTTCCTCTGGATATTACTAAAGTCATAAAGGGCATCTGACGCTGCCAACTCACACACACTTTTAGACAGTAAATGAACTAACACCTTGTGAATTAGGGAAAAATACACAATAAACTTTCTTTTCCAAAATAATTTGCCAAGCAGTTTCCTGCAAAGTTAAACGCCCAGTATTTCAGAGCAAAATGCGCTAACCACCTGAGGAAAGTGCCAGCAAATCTATGCCAGATATGTAAATTTTCAAAGGCCAAAAATGATTTTATAAAAGGGTTTCCGCCCTTAAATATGACCTAAAATATGCTGCTCTGAACTTCCACTAATCCCTAATAAAGTGGTATTACGGGGAGAGTTTCTTGTTCGGATGCCAGATCACAAGCACAATTAAATCCTATTTCAGAAGTATGCTTTGATTATAATTAATATATCATCACAGGCTGAATGAAAAGTTAAACCACGTAGGCTTGGGCTTAGCTGGCTTTATTATACTGTAAGATCACAGAGCCGAGCTCGGAAAGGAAAGACTCTGTGGTCTACTCTCTCTCAATATTGTCTCTGTATCAGTAACATATAAAGGAATAAAAGACCCATAATTAAAACTAAATTGCTTTGGGAATTTCCTGACAGATCGTTAGGGAGAGATTAAGAGTGCCTAGAATATCGGGTAGGTAATTTATGGAGACCCCCAACTAACTTGGGGTCCTCCTCAATACTATATATAAGGGTATAACTTTAAAAATATAGTCAATCTTATGTTCTCTTAAGAGCACTATATGAAGCTAATATTTATGCATTGTATTATGATACAATGATTTGAGTACTATAGTGATTAGTTGCTTTTGATGGTATCACTTTATGCTTATGTGTTTCAAGCTAAATGTTGTCAGTCATATGGATTAAAGGGTATGTCCACTTTTATATCCTCAGGATAGATCATCCATATCAGATCGACTGGGATGCCAGCAGGGGATAGGCCCCCTGCCGATCTGATATTGATTACTTATGCTGAGGATAGATCATAAATATAAAAAAGTGGACAGACTCTTTAATCCATATGACTGACAACATTTAGCTTGAAACACAAGCATAATGTAATACCGCCAAAAGCAAGTAATCACTATAGTACCCAAATCATATCTCCATACAGAGCTAATACAGTGGTCCCTCAAGATACAATTGGCTCAGGATACAATATTTTCAACATACAATGGTCTTTTCTGACCCATTGTAAGTTGAAACCAGACTCAACATACAATGTCTCAGACTCAAATCCAACCAATGAAGGCCACTTGGATTTGGCCTTCATTCATAAGAACTTGTTTTATCTGTTTTAGTTATCTGCTTATTTTTCTTAAATCTTCCTTTTCTCTTATCCTGGATGACATTATGGGGCTTTGGAACCGATTACTCAAGTTATAATGGTTTCAATATACAATGGTCGTCCTGGAACCAATTAATATTGTAACTTCAGGGACTCGTGCATATCATCATACAATGCCTAAATACTACCTTCATATAGTGCTCCTAAGAGAACATGAGATTTAAGCTACTTTTACACTAGCGTTTAAGTTTTCCGGTATTGAGCTCCTTAATAGGATCTCAATACCGGAAAAAAAATGCTTCAGTTTTGTCCCCATTCATTGTCAATGGGGACAAAACTGAACTGAACAGAACAGAGTGCTCCAAAATGCATTCTGTTCCATTTAGTTGCATTCCCAGACCGGAGAGCAAACCGCAACATGTTGTACTTTGCTTTCCGTCCTGGGATACGGAGCAAGACAGATCTGTCATGACCCCCAATGCAAATCAATGGGGACGGATCCGTTTTCTCTGCCACAATCGGACTCAATAGAAAATGGATCCGTCCTCCATTGACTTTCAATGGAGCTAAAGGGGTTGTCTCACTTCAGCAAGTGGCATTTATCATGTACAGAAAGTTAATACAAGCCACTTACTAATGTATTGTTATTATCCATATTGCTTCCTTTGCTGGCTGGATTCATTTTTCCATCACATTATACACTGCTGGTTTCCATGGTTACAGACCACCCTGCAATCCATCAGTGGTGGCCGTGCTTGCATACTATAGCATCAACCTCTCTGGTGGTCTGGACCATAGGAGCGCACATAGGCTAGTGTTTTTTTCCTAAATGGTGCAGGCAGTTGTGCAGGGGCAAGTAAGTTCATGTCATACAAACACACAGACACTAAACAACATAATTATTACTACTCAAACTACGTAAACACACCACTAACAAGCATTCCACAGCTCCTCATTTACCTCCAGTGCACCTTCACACCACTAACAAGCATTCCACAGTTCTCTATGTATCTCCTGTGCACCCCCTGACCACTAACAAGCACCCCCGTCTCTCAAATAAGCTGATCCTGCTCTCTTTCATTCTCAGTCCCTTCATTACCCTTTCACCACAGTGTCAATCCATCTCCCCTTCAATGCAGGACGTATGTTATGGGACCATAGTGTCACCAAAGATCCTATACCTCTACTATTTGCAAAAAATGGATAAAAAATAATGGCAAAGCATTAGTTTTAAAGCAATTTATGTAGAACTGTGACAGGAACAGTATGGTTCTGCAATAATAGTGGTAAATTAGTAGTGGTTTAGTGTCCCCTGCAACAGATGGACAGTGAGGCCGGGAGTACCTCTCAAGCTCTGGATAGGTCATCAGTATCTGGTTCGGCACTTGGGACCCCCGGTGATCAGCTGTTTGAGAAGGCGGCAGTGCCACTGCCTTCTAGAAGCTCATTAAGCACAGCGCTGTACATTGTATAGTGATTGTGCTTGCTATCACAGCTCAGCACCATTCACTTCTATGTGTGCCTAGGCCATGTGACCGATGAACATGTCATCATTTGGCCTAGGGAGAGCTTCAAGAAGGCCGGGCCACTACCACCGGTGCCTTCTCACACAGCTGATCGTCGGGCGTCCTGGGTGTCGGACCAATCAGATATTGATGACCTATCCTGAGGATAGGTCATCAGTAGTGATGATCAAGCACCGCGATGCTCGGGTGCTCGGATGCTCTGGCCGAACACTAGGTGGTGCTTGATTGCTCGGCCGAGCACCCGAATATAATGGAAGTCAATGGGAGAAGAACAGGCACCCCCTGCTCTGCAGAGGGGAGGGTGTATGGTTCATAGGGAAACGTGAAAATGGTGGAAACACCACTGAAATGGTTAGGGAACAGCATGGGGAGGATGTCTGGATGCATCTTGGACACTGAAGTCGCTGCTATTAACGATGATGTCCGACTATTAGGCCACTTTTACGGAATGACAATAATACCCCCAAAATATATATATATAAAGCACAAGTAGCAGCACGCCCTCACCCCTAATGTTTTACACAGTCAGATCAGCAGCAGGCACTCTCCCCGAATGTTTTACATGGTCAGCTCAGCAGCAGACCCTCACCCCAAATGTTTTTGAGTGTCAGCAGCACTGAAGGTCAACTTGTCAGGAGGAGGACCAGAGTGAAGAAGTGGAAGAGGAGGTGGTGGACGATGAAATCACTGGCCCAACATGGGAAGGAAGCAAGCTGAGCGAGGACAGCAGTACAGAGGGGGAGGGATCCGCAGCACCGCAACAGGCTGGAAGAGGTGGTGGGGTGGCAAAAGGGAGAAGGCAGGCCACACCAACAAGTGTGAACGATAAAAGAACTGTAATTTGCCACCAAAATGAGCAGGGGCATGAACACTAGCAACCTGACCACCACCAGCATGATCTTCATGGCAGCAAAGCACCCTAATAGGTGGGCCAAACGCCTGGATCCACAATCGGTGTCTGTGGGTCACACTACTGCCTCCTCTTCCCTGTGTTACGTGCTAGCCAAGACATCCACTTCTGTGTCGCAGCACAGCGTACAGATGTCCATACCCCAGGCTTTTGAACGAAAGCGCAAATACCCAGCGACCCACCCACAGGCCATAGCACTAAATGCACACCTTTACAAATTGCTGGCGCTGAAAATGTTGCTTGTGGACACTGAGGCTTTTCGCAGTCTGATGGCGGCAGCTGTCTCTCGTTACTCAGTACCTAGCCGCCACTATTCTTGCCGGTGTGCCCTCACCACCTTACACCAGCATGTGTCCCGAAACATAACCTGTGCCCTGACCAACGCAGTTACTGGGAAGGTCCACTTAACGACTGACACATGGACAAGTGCTTCTGGCCAGGGATGCTACATTTCCCTGACGGCACACTGGGTGAACGCTGTGGAGGCTAGGAGCAAGTTGTACTCTGGGATGGCACAGGTGCTACCGACACAAAGGATTGCAGGCCCTACATCCATCAGGATTTCCGCCACCACCTACATTAGCGGCTGCAACCCCTCCTACTCCTCTACCACTTCCATCTAGGAATTCTCATCTTGCAGCACCAATCAGCCATCAGTCAGTAGCTGGAAGCAGTTTAGCACAGCGGTGGGGAAGCGGCAACAGGCTGTGCTGAAACTTATTTGCTTAGGTGAAAAACAACACACCGCCACAGTGCTGTGGCATGGTATAAGGGACCAGACTGAGCTGTGGCTCTCGCCACTCAACCTACAACCAGGCATGGTTGTGTCTGATAACGGCCTTAACTTGGTGGTGGCTTTGGAGCTCAGCAAGCTCACACACATACTGTCACGCTCAGGTGTGGGGGGAAAACCACACAGATCGTAGGAGGGAAAGAAGATTAGGCCTGGAAACTAAGGAAGGAAGATGGACACCTCCTATAGGAAACCCTGACTCTAATCCTGACTGACTACCAGTATGAACAGGCCTCAAAAGTAGGTGAGTTCATACACAGGAACCTAAACCGAACTGACCCTATAGGACCCTGGAACTAATGACAGGAATGAGTCTACCTGTTCCTCCAACAGGAAGGACGAACAGGAGTCTCCCTCAGGCCAAACAACTGCTTCAACTTAGTGGTTCAGCGGTTTCTCAAAACCTACACCAATTTGCCTGAGCTGCTGGTGAAGGTGCCCATTTCTGAAAGTCACCTACAGCTTCCACCGATCTGGCAACGCTGCAGCAGCGATTACACTTGCCAGCTCACTGACTGCTGTGTGACCTGAACACGCGCTGGAACTCTACCTGCTCACAATAAAGACGGACAGCGCTGCATGTGGAAAAGGTTCTGATAAGCGGCCTAGTGTCACAACTAGGAGGGAAAAGTTTTGGAAAATGGTAAAGGAGTACCTAGCTGACAATGTCAACGTCCTCAGCGATCCCTCTGTGCCTTATAATTATTGGGTGTCTAAGCTGGACACGTGGCACGAACTGGCGCTCTACGCCTTGGAGGTGCTGGCCTACCAGCGTTTTTTCGGAGCGGTTATTTAGTGCCGCTGGGGGCATAATAACTGCTAAGCGCATCCGCCTGTCAACTGAAAATGCTGATGCTAATCAAAATGAACAAGGCCTAAATTGCCCCTGACTTCGCTACCCCACCAGAGGAAAGCAGCTGAACATAAAGGAACTTTAAATGTGGCTTTTAAGGTGTATTGAATACACTGTATTTCCATTCACCCCTTCCTCTTCTCGTCCTCTTCCTACATCATATCAAACTGCTTATTAGGCTGCCCTTGCCTTTAAATATTTAAGAGGTTCACCAGCAGGCCCTCACCCCTAATTTTTTAACCTAAAAAATTAACCTCACTCTGGTCCTCCTCCTGACATGTTGACCTAACAAGAACCTGTCTTGCGCTGCCCTCCAAACTGAGACATGAAGCTAGGAGTTTTGGATGACTTTGTTTCTTCTGCTCTGCCAGCAGACACTGTTTCACCGCGCCCACCGTGCACCATCAGCAGCACGCCCACTTCCCTCTCCCTTACTGCTCGCCTTGCGCATACTAAATGGTATATATGCAAGTTTGTCAAAAGTACAGTTGCGCAGATTTTTTTTAGTGTATGAGCAGAAAAATTTCACCGAATGAGCAAACATTATACAGCAGAAGCAGCGCAGGTAATGTCACATACCTGTGCTGCATGTGCAGTATAACCTTTCTGTATCCTAAATACCTGACATCCAGTGTATTTTTTTCTGCCGTTATTCATATAATGTATAACGTTTGCGCAATCAGGCACAGATAGTGTAGGGATAGGTGTTGGCTAGGCAGGCCTAGTTGTTCTGTTAAAAAGACCCAAAAGTCCTTTTAAGGACTTTTGTTATATCTGGCTGCAATATTGTTATTCTTGATGGTCAAAATTTGCGCAAGTTTGCCTAATCTTAACACCAGCTGCGCAGCGTGTGCAGGACAATGTATGTTTCTCCTATATACCTGACATTTATTGCGTTTCTTTCTGCCGCTAATCACGGTGACATTACATGTGCAGGACAATGTATGTTTCTCCTATGTACCTGACATTTATTGCGTTTCTTTCTGCCGCTAATTAGTAATGTCGCCTTCAATAGCCGCAGAAAAAAATACACCGGATTTCTATTATTTGGGATACACAAATGTTAGACAGCAGATGCTGAAAAGGTGGTGTTAAGGTCAGGCAACCTTGCGCAATTTTTAACCCACCACAAAAATAATAAATAATATATAAATTGCAATAAATAATAAATAAATTGCAGCCAGATATAACAATGGACATTTGTGTCTTTTGAACAGAATAACTAGCCCTGCCTAGCCAAATCCTATCCCTACACTATAAGTCCCTCCTTGCGCAAATGTTATACAGCAGATGCAAATGAGGAACTGTGGCCTTAATTAACGGTGGAAAAAATAGCAACGGATGTCAGCTATATAGGCTATAGAATGGTTCTAATGCACACGCTGTGCACGTGGTATTAGCGTCAGGCACACTTGCGTTCTTTTTGCCCCAAAATAAATTTAAAAAATCAGCCAGATATAACAATGGCCTTTTGTGTCTTTTGAACAGAACTACTAGCCCTGCCTAGCCAAATCCTATCCCTACACTATATGTGCCTCCTTGCAAAAATGTTATACAGCAGACGCAAAAGAGGTACTGCGGACGTAACTAACAGCAGAAAAATAGCAAAGGATATCAGGTATATAATATACAGAGAGTAATACACCATGCCCCAGCTGCGCAGGTGGCGTTAATGTCAGGCCACCTTGAGCAATTTTTAACCCCTTTAAAAAAAAAATATATATATATATATATATATATATATATTGCAGCAAGATATAATAGCCCTTAAAAGGGCTTTTGGGTCTTTTCAAAAGAAATACTATCCCTGCGTACCGTTCTTTTCTCCCTACACTATCTGTCCCTCCTTGTAGCAGCTCTCCCTGACTCGGTATGAGTTGGTCACATGTCACCGGGTGCTTTATAGCACCCGATGACGTGTTCCCGGACATCCAATCAGTGTAATGCCAGTAGCAAACATGGCTACTGGCATTACAGTGAATGCCAGTACCTCCCCGCATGCTAATTGGCTAATTAGGGGACTCGAGCATGGCGCTCGAGCACACGCGGTGTTCGGTCCCCGAGTGCCGCCATGTTTGGCCAAATACCATATTCGGCCGAACATGTTTGCTCAACACTAGTCATCAGTTGTAAATTCTCCGAAAACCCTTTTAAAGAGAACCTTTCATTATGAAATTGCATTCTAAACTGTAGGCA
This sequence comes from Rhinella marina, assembly GCA_900303285.1. Classification (NCBI taxonomy): domain Eukaryota; kingdom Metazoa; phylum Chordata; class Amphibia; order Anura; family Bufonidae; genus Rhinella; species Rhinella marina. Next base: position 15,314 of record ONZH01029645.1, on the reverse strand, counting down.
GCATACTTATACTTGTTTAAATTTGTAAATTACAAGTTTGACTGAATCTTTTTCTATAAAATTATTTATCCACCTGTTCAGCTCCTCCTGCTCTATAACTGCTACATGCAGCATGGGCCAGATAATCGCTAACAAGCATTCATACAAACGCTCACTAATGATTATCTGCTGGTGTAAAGGTGCCACAGATTATCCGATAAACAAGTGAAGCTCCTTGTTTTTGTAGGCGCTAAAATCATTGTTTTCTGGCAGCAGATCGTGTCATCTAAACATGCACTGCTTCCAGCAAACAATGATTCCTTATGGGGATGAGTGATGGCTTTACTGTGGAGGGGATCACTGCTTGTAAATGCAGCAGTCTCCTTCAATGACAAACAGGCGATTGCTGGGAACGAACACTTCCTTCCTGACAATCGTCTACTAAATCTACGAGTGTAAAGTGAATAGAGTAGAGGACCTAGTACTGAAACCTGAGGAATGCCAACATCAAGAGGGAGAGGAGAAGAAGAACCAGCAAATGATACACTAAAGGAGGGCCAGAGAGACAAGAATAGAAGCAGGAGTTCCCTTAAAGCCAATTGAGTGGAGCACCGTGAGGAGAAATTTGAGGTCTATGGTATCAAATGCTGCAGAGAGATCCAGAAGAATCACTAGAGAATAATCGTCATTCCTTCTTACTGTCAGGAGATCGTTAGACACTTTAGTAAGAGCAGTTTCTGTAGAGTGGAGAGGGTGATAGGCAGATTGTAAGAGGTCAAGAAGAGAGTTTGCAGAGAGAAAGCTTATTAAGTGAGAGTAGACACGATGTTCAAGGAGTTTAGAGATGAAGGGGAGGTTAGAAACAGGTCTGTAGTTAGCAGCACAGGTTGGGTCAAGTTTTGTTTTAGCAGTGGGGTTATATCAAAATATTTAAAAGAAGATGGATATTCACTTCACAGGTAATAGTAATTTAAAAAGGGGGGTAAAAAATATACATAGACCTCTTAAGTGTATGTACACTAATGCCAGAAGCCTGACTAATAAAATTGGTGAACTGGAATTAGTGATGTGTGAGGAGGACTATGACATAGTGGGAATAACTGAGACATGGCTGGATGATACCTATGACTGGGCAGTTAACGTACAGGGTTACAGTCTTTTTAGAAAGGATCGCCAAAACCGGAGAGGGGGAAGGGTCTGCCTTTATGTAAAGTCCTGTCTAAAGCCCACACTGCGGGAAGATATAAGTGAGGGACATGAAGATGTGGAGTCACTGTGGGTAGAAATAAATGGAGCCAAAAACAATAATAAAATACTAATAGGAGTTTATTATAAACCCCCTAGTATACCAGAGCCCATAGAAAATCTACTTCTAAACGAAATAGACGAGGTGGCAAATCATAATGAGGTCGTTATTATGGGGGATTTCAACTACCCAGATATAGACTGGAAAACTGAAACCTGTATATCTCATAAAGGAAACAGGTTCTTGGAAATAACCAAAGACAATTACCTTTCCCAACTGGTTCAGGACCCGACTAGAGGGACGGCCATACTGGACTTAGTATTAACCAATAGACCTGACAGAACAACAGATGTGCAGGTCGGGGGACTCCTAGGAAATAGTGACCATAATATAATAACCTTCCAATTGTCATTTAAAAGAGCGTTTCTTCAGGGAGGAACAAAAATACCTAACTTCAAAAAAGCTAAATTTAGCCAACTAAGAGAGGCCATAGGCCTAACTAACTGGGACAAAGTCCTCAAAAATAAAAATACAGCCACAAAATGGGATATTTTTAAAAGCATCCTAATATCTAATTGTAAGAGGTACATACCTTATGGGAATAAAAGGTTAAGGAACAAGAAAAAACCAATGTGGATAAACAGAACTGTAAAGAAAGCAATAAATGACAAACAGAAAGCATTTAAATCACTAAAACAGGAGGGGAGCGAGGAAGCATTGAAAAACTACAAGGAAAAAAATAGAATATGTAAAAGACCAATAAAAACAGCCAAACTAGAGACCGAGAGATTAATCGCCAAAGAAAGTAAAACTAACCCTAAAATGTTCTTTAATTATATAAATGGTAAAAAGTATAAACCTGAAGGTGTTGGCCCCTTACAGAGTAATGAGGGGGGAGTTGCAGAGAGCGATGAGGAGAAAGCAAAGCTACTAAATATCTTTTTCTCCACTGTATTCACTGAGGAAAATAAACTGTCAGATGAAATGCAGAATATAAAAGTAAATTCCCCATTAAAAGTGCCCTGTCTGACCCAGGAAGAAGTAGAGCTGCGTCTTAAAAAGATTAAAATAGACAAATCGCCAGGACCGGATGGCATACACCCCCGTATCCTAAGAGAATTAAGTAATGTCATCGCCAGACCCTTATTTCTGATATTTAAGGACTCTATACTGACAGGGAGTGTTCCACAGGATTGGCGGATAGCAAATGTGGTGCCAATATTCAAAAAGGGTCCAAAAACAGAGCCCGGGAACTATAGGCCGGTAAGTTTAACATCTGTCGTGGGTAAACTGTTTGAAGGTTTTCTAAGAGATGCTATCTTGGAGTACCTCAATGAAAATAAGCAAATTACTCCATATCAGCATGGCTTCATGAGGGATCGGTCATGTCAAACCAATTTAATCAGTTTCTATGAGGAGGTAAGTTCTAGACTAGACCACAGCGAATCAATGGATGTCGTATATCTGGACTTCTCCAAAGCATTTGACACTGTACCACATAAAAGGTTAGTATATAAGATGAGAATGCTTGGCCTGGGAGAAAATGTCTGTATGTGGGTAAGTAACTGGCTCAGTGATAGAAAACAGAGGGTGGTTATTAATGGTACATACTCAGATTGGGTCACTGTAACTAGTGGGGTACCACAGGGGTCAGTATTGGGCCCTATTCTCTTCAATATATTTATTAATGATCTTGTAGAAGGCTTGCACAGTAAAATATCAATTTTTGCAGATGACACTAAACTGTGTAAAGTAATTAACACAGAAGAGGACAGTACACTGCTACAGATGGATCTGGATAGACTGGAGGCTTGGGCAGAGAAGTGGCAGATGAGGTTTAACACTGACAAATGTAAAGTTATGCATATGGGAAGGAATAATGCAAGTCACCAGTACATACTAAATGGTAAAATATTGGGTAACTCTGACATAGAAAAGGACCTAGGAATTTTAGTGAACAGAAATCTAAGCTGCAGAAACCAGTGTCAGACAGCTGCTGCCAAGGCCAATAAGATAATGGGCTGCATCAAAGAGGCATAGATGCCCGTGATGAGAACATAGTCCTGCCACTTTACAAATCACTAGTCAGACCACACATGGAGTACTGTGTACAGTTCTGGGCTCCTGTGAACAAGGCAGACATAGCAGAGCTGGAGAGGGTTCAGAGGAGGGCAACTAAAGTAATAACTGGAATGGGTGGACTACAGTACCCAGAAAGATTATCAAAATTAGGCTTATTCACTTTAGAAAAAAGACGACTGAGGGGAGATCTAATAACTATGTATAAATATATCAGAGGTCAGTACAGAGATCTCTCCCACGATCTATTTATCCCCAGGACTGTGACTGTGACGAGGGGCCATCCTCTGCGTCTGGAGGAAAGAAGGTTTTTACACAAACATAGAAGAGGATTCTTTACGGTAAGAGCAGTGAGACTATGGAACTCTCTGCCTGAGGAGGTGGTGATGGTAAGTTCACTAAAAGAGTTCAAGAGAGGCCTGGATGTATTTTTGGAGGGTAATAATATTACAGGTTATAGTTACTAGAGAGGGGTCGTTGATCCAGGGAGTAATTCTGATTGCCTGATTGGAGTCGGGAAGGAATTTTTTTCCCTGAAGTGGGGAAAACTGGCTTCTACCTCACAGGGTTTTTTTGCCTTCCTCTGGATCAACTTGTAGGAAAACAGGCCGAACTGGATGGACAGATGTCTTTTTTCGGCCTTATAAACTATGTTACTAGATATCAGAAGAGAGAGAGGTTAAATATTGTAGTAAGGTGAGAAATGACAGCCAAAGACAGGGACTGGAGGACAGGGCCAATTCTAGCTGTTCTGCTGCCTGAGACAAACATTTGAATGTTGCCCCCCTCCCATTAAAAAATAGTACAAAAAGGCAAGTAGCCACAAACTCCAAGACTGTCCTGCCAGATCTGGGGCTGTACAAGTACAGATAATGTTATTGATATCACCTGCAGTCCTATGTAACACCACAGGTAACACAGTGATAACACTAGTGCAGAACATGTGGTAGTGTTACCTGCCTCCTTAGTGTGCCTCCCTGTGCCTCTCCCACGGACTTCATGCTGGTGGACCTGCCTCCTCTTCCTTCTTCTTGCCCCGCACAGAATAGAAACATAGAAACATAGAAGATTGACGGCAGAAAAAGACCACCTGGTCCATCTAGTCTGCCCTTTTATTATCCTTTTATTGTTATCTTAGGATAGATACATGTTTATCCCAGGCATGTTTAAATTCAGTTACTGCAGCTGCGTCAAGACATAGGAACACTGTGGGCATGGTGACGGTGACACAAACAGGGACAGGGACACACACACACACACAGGGGAAGACACATTTGTGCCCCTTTCACATTGGAAATACCCTCTTTGTGCCCCCCTCACAGCAGTTATGGCCTCTTTGTGCCCCCTTCACATTAGTAATGCCAATTGTGCCCCCTTCACAGTAGTAAAGCCCTCTGTGTCCCTTTTATAGTAGTAATGCCCTCTGTGCCCCCTTTATTGTAGTAATGCCATCTGTGCGCTTTTATAGTAGTAATGCCCTCAGTGCCCTCTTTATAGTAGTAATGCCCTCTGTGCCCTTTTATAGTAGTAATGTCCTCTGTGGCTTCTTTATAATATTAATGCCCTTTGTGGCCCCTTTATAGTTCTTATGCCCTCTGAGGCCCTTTGTAGTAGTAATGCCCTGTGTGCCCCTTTATAGTAGTAATGTCCTGTGTGCCCCTTTTTAGCAGTAATTCCCTCTGTGCCCTTTATGGTAGTAATGCCATCTGTGCCCCTTTGTACTAATAATGCCATTTATGCCCCCTTTGTAGTAGTAATGCAACTTTCCCTCCCTTATGGTAGTAATGCCCACTGTGCCCCCTTTGTAATAGTAATGCCCTCTGTGTCCTCCTTTGTAGTAGTAATGCCCACTGTGCCCACCTTATAGTAACAATGCCCACTATACCCACCTTATAGTAGTAATGGCCACTGTGCCCCCTTTGTAGTATTAATGCCCTCTCCTCTGTGCCTCATTTGTAGTGGAAATGCCCACTGTGCCCCCTTTGTAGTATTAATGCCCTCTTCTGTGCCCCCTTTGTACTAATAATGCCCACTCCACTGTGCCCCCTTTGTAGTATTAATGCCCTCTCTGTGCCCCCTTTGTACTATTAATGCCCTCTCCACTGTGCCCCCTTTGTATGCCATCTGTGCCTTCTCTGTGTTAAAGACAAAACACAGCACCTACTCACCTTGTCCCATTCCTGCAGTCCTCTCTTCCCTGGAGACACAGGTCGCTCTGCAGGCTGTATGGGTGGAGCTTATGCAGATTCACAGGCTACAGGCCACACAGGCAGCGTAATCTTGCCTGCAGGCTGAATGGTGGAGCAGGGAGAAGTCTATCTGCTTCACCATTCAGAGCGCTGCGTCCTAAAAGAGGGGAGGAATGGGGGGAGCTGAGCGGTGAGTGAGCTCCAGGGGGGTTTGGGGAGGAGAGGGGCGGCGTTGCTTAAAGAAAACACCAAGCGGCATCCACCAGCAGTGTTTAACTGCTGTGTGGATGCCGCCCCTCAAAAATACAGAAAACTGCCGCCTGAGGCGAGATCCTCATCTCACCACATGGCAGAAGCTGCCCTGCTGGAAGAGGTGTGAGGGAATAGGATCACTGCTGCAGGTCATGTGTCGAGAAGAAGAGAAAAGCCTGGAGACTTCTTTATCTGTTACAGGGTCAAAAGAGGAGAGAGCACATGGAAGTGTGGGAGGGAGGAAGATTGGTTGGGAACTGGGAGATTATTTCCTTATGGATATTGCCAATCCTTTCTCTGAAGTAAATGGCCATGTCATCAACGCAGAGGTCGGTGACGGGCTATGGAACTTTAGGGCTTAGAAGGGAATGAAAAGTATTTTAGTTTCTAAATCACTGAGCATACCAAAATGCATGTTATTACATTAGAACTAGATTAATGGGGTATCATAATAATTAATAAAAATATGCCAAATCAGAACATATGTTTAATCCATTAGGATGCCGACTCCCCATAGCCAGAATCCAGAAAGCTTCACGGCAGAGGAGAGCCCTCCTCCAGTCACCTTTTCACCTGGGCTTGTTCAGCTTTGCTATTGCTTTCACCTGAAGGGTCCGCAAGCTACCTTGGTAGGAATTTACGAAATGTGAAGCTGCACCAGAAAGGTTATCGTGTTCTGGATTAGTGATGCTGTTAACATGTTCTGCAATTCTAATCTTCAAGTGATGTGTAGTGCAGCCAATATATTGTTTATTACACTCGCTGCATTCCATCACATATATTACACATGTTGCATTGCAATTTATGAATGTGGTAATAGGTTTAAAATGATTGACAGTGGAAGCAATCTGCTTCAGAGATTTGACATATCTGCACAAACAGTCAACATCTATTCAAACCACATTTGTAAAAGCAGTACAAGAAAGCCAGTTACCAGTTCGATTGGAATGGGACAAATACGTAGAGGGGACTAATATATGGCCTAATGTAATACCTCTTTGGCTACAAAACTGAATTCTTGTCACAATATCTTTTATATTTGGGGGTCAGCCTCTAACATGGGTAAATATCGCTTGGTAATTCCCACAATATTGTGAATATTTATGGATATAAACTTTTTTCTAATTTTGACACTTTATGCTATAACTAAAAGTGCTGTCGTCTGAAACATATAAGCTGACTTGTTTTTAAAAATTTTTCTATTGTCCAGATATTTAATAAAGACATTTTATATTCCAAGCATGCTGGACCTTCAATATAATTTCTAAAAATATCTAAATATTATGTGATTGAAAATCATATCCTTTATTTCCAGTGTTACCATTAACACTTCAGTGTAAGTTTAAAAATCTCTGCGGAATAATTATCCAATAAATGGAATGGACCCAACAGGAAGTCAGACAGGAAAACACCTGTCACACCATAAGGCCCTGCTATCCCTCAGGAACTTTAAAGGAAGTTCAACTACTGTAAATGAATGTGGATATGTTTCAATCCTTTAGCTTTTTGCACCTGGACATCTAAAGCACAATATGAGTGGATGCACAGTTAAGGACACAGAAGGACGAGAAGTCTTCATGTTTACATCTTCGGAATATTTCAAAATGTGGTAAATGTACTAGATAAATATTGGTCATAAGAAATTAATAGCTATATCATAGCATACCCCTGAGTTGAACCCAGGTATAGCTGCTGGGCTCATAACTATGGTGATAAAGGCAGGCCTTATTCAGTGTGAGGGTCTAGAAGCTGCATGACCTGTGGTTACTGTGCAAAGCCTGATCCTCCTGTGTTGGATTTTGAAGTACTTAGGTGAGGTAACCTGATGTATAATTAGCTCCCAGATGTGCAAGGTGATTTGTATTGTTGATATCATGTACATATGGATTCTCAAAAAAAGACTAATGAACTTTGTTGTCCTGTGTTGTTTGGACTTTTAACCCCAAGATCTGTGAGTCTGTGATTTGCCAACCCCACCACACTCAGACCCATGATGATATTTTAAATCTAAAATTGGAAATGAGGCCAGAGTTGAACGTAGGTCCTTTTTACCAAGTGCAACGTAGAACTTGAGGCGTACAGTCTCTCCTTGGGGAGAGAGCATCTTAATCGGTACGAGGTACGTGGTGTCAGAGGCAGAGCTTGTTAAGAGCTCATTTGCATTCCCTTCCTCCACGCAGAACTTGAAAATACATACAGCAGCAGCAGGCTTTAGTGTGATTCTCTTCTGGCACCAGTGGAGGAGGTATGATGGCAGGTTGGATGGCTGCAGTGTACTTAGGTGTGGATGGCCTATTGTCAATTGGTAATGAGGCTGTCTTTGGTCTATATTCCCTCACCTCACAGCAGTCTGTAAAAGGTAATTATAGCATGTAACTGTCTCAGATCCCAAGACTTTACTTGAGTTCTTACTTCAATTTTGGGGATTGGGTGCTTTAGGAGCTTCCTCTCTCTGGCAGGAGTGGGTATCTTTATACTGACTCTCAGAAGTGATCTCTTAGAGTGTGTGTTCTAGGAGCTGCTTTCCTACTCTCCTCCACTATCAGGACAGGACCTCTCTCTTCCCCCCTCAGACTAACTCTGACCAGAATGCTGAATCACACTAGACTTCCCCCTCATGGAAGGAAGTCAGAGTCTACTCTCTCAGGAAAGGTGGAACAGGGTGGTTAAGCCAGCCATTGCCACACAATACCTCCTCCTGCTTGATAAGATGACAAAATACAAGATACATATATAACATTACACAGAATTGCATATGAAATGACCAAAATGCAGTAATTAAAGAACACGATAGTAATGCCCCCATCTCTGGGGTATTACTACCCCCTATCATAATCAGAGGAGTCTAAGAACTTAACATCTGAGCTGTGGTTTGACGGAGTCCTCAAGTCTTCACACTGTACAGCTATCTACCGAAGTGTATTTCCTTACCTTTTCTCTTAAATGGGTAGCCCTATTTCATTATATTGATGACCAATCCTCAGGATAGGTCATCAATATCAGATCGGCAACAGTCCGACTCCATACACCCCCACAGCGGTTTGAAGAATCCATGGCACTCATGTAAGTGCTCCATCCTCTTCAATATTTACCTGAACCCTGTCCACTTTGTAGCGTCGTAACAGGGTAATTACTGCTTATTCTTCCATTCAAGTGAATAATAATAAGTTGTAATTACTCTGCTCCACCGCTACAATATAAACTGCATGTAATCTTTGAAGAGGATGCAGCGCTCGCACAAATGCCACAACCACTGCAAACAAATAATTGTGGGGGTGTCAGGAGTCAGATCAGCCCAATCTGATATTGATGACCTATCCTGTAACGGGAAAAAGCCTTTAATGTAACATATCTCATATGTTGGGCGCAAGATGACAAACTTTAGAGAACAAACAGAATTTGCAATATTCTATCATGAGGTATCTGACCTATTTGCATGACCATGCAGTAGTTGTGTTACAAGCTGCAGCCTGTCAGGAGTTTAGCAAACATTTTGCAATACTGTATTTAATTTGTTTCCTGGGAATTTGGAATTTTTAACCCCATTTAAGCTAACATAAAAGTGCATACATTGTTTTGCCCATATGCCAAACAGACATGGAGGCAACAAGATGGACAACGGTGGTTAGGCAAGTGGCATTTATAAAGATTTACAATTATCCTATATGGTAGACGTCATCTATATTTACCTTTTTGGGAGAGATGTATCAATACTGATGTAGTATGCATCAATTTAGTATTGTGTGAAATTTATCAAATGTGGCACATTTGGTGCAACTTTCTAGGGTTGTTAGAAACAGTTCAGTACATAATTTGATGTTTATCTGCAAGATCCTGGCTCAAAGTTGAATCAGTATATGTAGTCAACATGTTTCCTTTAACTGAATTTAGAGGTCTTGTGGTTTTTGTGCTATCTGTACTATAACAGCTGAACAGTCATAAGATGCTATTGATTTTGGTCAATTTGTGCACAGTTTCAGCAGTTTGCCTGCCTTGTGTTAATCCAATGTAATTATGCAGAACATTAAAATACATTCTCTTGTCTCTTTTAGAAACATTGATCCCACATGTAAATTATACAGATGCTTAATATACATTAAGCACTGGAATTATATATTTAAGCAATTTATAGTACAGGTGGATATAATACATTTTGTAAATATGTTATCAGAGACAACTAGCAGTGATCAGTTGCCCCTCCCCCCTTTTTAAAACTATCTCTCTGAAATATTTAAGAAATCCATCTTGTTAAAACTAAAATAGGTTGCCTGCTCCCTGCAGGATCAGATTACATCATATAGAGGTCTACAGAGAGGGGAGGCAGGAAGAGGCAAGAAGTCCACAGAGACTAGACAGCACAGACATGATTCAGCAGCTAATAGTAAGTGTTACATCTTACCCCAAGTGTCTTATTCACATCACTACTGCTCAGTTCTTCTCTATAATGTACTGCATGCTGCTTCTCAGTGATTCTGAGGGAGTAAGTTATTTTTTTCTACTAATTAACCTCATTTGCAGTTTATCATTTGCTTATCCCCCATACTTGAATCCTACTTCCTGGTTTTTATGTGACTGCTGTCTCATCATGTTTTGGGGCAGTGAGATATGTCCTGACATCAGCCGATCATGTGAAACTAACCACGCCGATTGTTCTCATCAATGACACCTCCTACATCCTACTGTCAGGACCGGCAGTCATTGCACCCGTTCTGCTGGTCCGGCCCCTGACTCTGGTGGCGAGGTGGTTGCCCGGGGTCAGGCTTCGTCCGCTATTTCGGCAGGCTCCTCCTCCAGCCGGCGGTCTCTGGCTGTGGATGCGCGTCCCAGGCAGGGGACGCGCGCAACGGTCATAGGCGCCAGGGACGTGGCTGGTGCGCATTCTCGCTCGCGGCCTGTTACTGGTTGCCGGAAAACGCGAGCAATATAGTGTTTGTTTATTTTCTGTTTATTTGGTATCTCAGGAGTTAAGTTTTGGTTCTTGCTTTCTCCTCCCAGTCAGCTGGTTGGGTGGGGTCTGCTAGGTATTTAAGGCCCTCTGGTTTTTACCTAGCTGCCAGTGTTTGGAGTTCCTTGCTACTACCTGGTTTGCTATTTTTTGCTCTGCAGTTTTGACTCTTGATGTTCTTTGACCCTTGGCGTGTTTTTGACTACTCTTTGCTTGCCGATTTTGTTCCTGACGTACTCTCCTGGTTTTGACGCGGCTACCTGACTACCCATTTGGTTCTTGTTTGTCTGTCTTGTTTGTCTGTCTTGTTTGTCTTTCCATCCTCCGCACTTTTGCTAGTGTATTTCCAGTCTTCAGGTTGTCGGCTCAGGGGTTAGCCTGAGCGGGCAATAGGCAGGGAAAGGGGTTGGGATTAAGCTTAGGGATCACTTACCCCTTATCTGTGTATCCCAGCCCTGACACCTACATTACAAAGCACCAAAGTAGGGCATAACTTACAGCAACTGAATATCCAAAACAGATTTGCCACTAGGTGCAATTATATGCTAATGACTTTAGAATGAGGCAGTTTTGATAAATGGTGGTATTTGGGAAGAATGATATAAAGTGATATCTGTTGGGCAGGATACATTTATATTTGTGACACAACCCCATATAAGGAGCAGAATCTGCTTTCTCTATGCGCAGTCTATGAGGAGCAGCTAGTCTCCATCCATCAACTCATGGACAAGCAAGATTTAGGGATGTAGCATGCAAAGGAGAAAACTGTGAGATACAAGTTTTATAATGGTAGCACTTGTCTTGGCCTTGCTTCTTTGTAACTGAGCAATTCTGTGTAATATGTTCTCTTTTGATGATGTGTCATGTGTATTATTTTCCTGTAAAACTAAACAATATATTATTTCAATATATAATATAATTTTTGATAAACAGAAAATAGATGTCATTTTTTGTACATCTAAGAATTTCTGTTACCATGTTATTGTTGAGGTTCTAGGAAAAAATCACTTTGTGATACTGCAGAAAAGGCAACAATTAATTGAGTTTAATAAAATTGCATGCTACAAACATAACCCTGCAAAGATCTATTGTAAAGAGCAATTTACCGCACTGAGCTTTATGGAAATTTAAATGATAATGGTGCTGCTATTAATACACGGCAGCACGTAGAGTCCTTTGCTTGGCCTGAGACGCTGAGTACTGAATCAGCATGAAACATTTTGGCATGTTCCTTTTTCACATCAGTGATAAAAAGCATGCACCTTTAATTGGACTGGTGACTTTCTTCCACATTGTAAATCTCAATATGTGTCTTGCAGCTGCATAGAGGGAGGTGTGGGAAAGAAAAAAAAAAGTTTCCCTCACCTTCCCTGTCTGGAAATATAGATAGTCATTAGGTGCAATGCCTGTATGCAGAGCAGGGATAGGGAAGAATCGCCACCAGACACTTAAAAAAAGCTTCAATGTAATGTATCTTATATTTTCTTAAGGCTGCAGAACATTTTACCACAATTATAACACTTTTACTTGGCAATACTCTGCATTAATATAGAATGTGAGGATTAACATTAAGACTTGTTGCTGCTGGCTTGTGTTTCCAACACCTCTATTCAGATATGGGAAAAAGACAAAGTCTATGTTGTACACTGAAAAAAAACACAAAAATAAACTGTAAACCCCAGTGAGGTTGACCTATAAGAAAATATATGAATGTTTTATGACGTAAACCAAGAGAAAACTTCAGTCAAGTCTGGATTTCTGTTTATGGTAGAAATGTATTTGATCTTAAATTAAATATTTTTTGCAAAATCTCTGCCATTTTTCATGGTTACTCCATATGTTCTTTGTTAATCATATTCATATGTATTGCAGAATATTTTTAAAGAAAATGCAAGATATTCATATATGTGGTTCTTATAACACTTAAATGTGTTGTTGTATTACCCTTGGGTTCTGCATTGTTAAGCTATCTTGGGTAGCTTGTGGGTAGGCAGTTACGTCTACATGATTCTTTTCAATGGGTGGTAAAGAAGTTCAGACAGTCCTTTCCTTTATTTTTTTAAATTTTTTTTTAGAAGGGTCCAGAATTGTTAAGCTGGTCACATACAGTCCTGCAGGTGTACCCCAGCAACCAGCTGTAATCTTTAGGGGAACCCAATAACACTTATTCAACTGTACAAAGGCACCTCCATGGGGAAATGATGTATTACACACTGCTTAATGAAATCAAAAGGACCATTAATGAAATATATAGATATGCTAGACCCTCCAGATCAACAGAGGCTCCATATAGCTCCTTTTGTGTTTGGCTTACAGATAAGAGCACTCAGGTAGGGAGGGGGCCTTGTCTGGAGACTTATTTTATAGGTGATCCTCCATGGCGAAAAGATTGCAAATTAACTGATATTAGCCACATGGCGAAAAGATTGCAAATTAACTGATATTAGCCACCTAATATTACACCTGTCTTCAGATAGCCCCTTGTTAGTACATACAGAGCAAGTATTGATTAATCAATGAGATAACTTAGACACAGCTGAAGGGGTTAAGGGTGTATTAGACACCCTGATGCTGCAAGCGATTGCTGGGAGAAAAGTGCTCCCTCCCGGCAGTTGTCAGATAGCTAGGAGGGGACACCGCTGCTGTTACATGCAGCGATGTCCTCCTCAGCATAAGGCGAAGCGATCGGTATGCCATCTCTCATCCCCATACAGGACAGAAGTGTGCCGGTGGCAGAACGTTATTACACAGCACAATCTGCCACCGATCTTTCTTGATCTTTCAGCATGCTTGTTCATCGGGGAATCAGAGGCAGTATTACACTGCCAGATGATCGCTAACGAGCACTCATAGGAACATTTGTTGGCAATTATTGGACAGAAAATCCCCCCGTCTAATATACCTTTTACTGTTTCTCATTGAAGAGACCCAGTGATGTATAGAGACATAATTATCAGACAATACAACTGATCTGAAAGATGACCTCATTCCTGCACACCTCTAGACTGAGAGTTTTGAGGTAATGTATTTCACGTTAGGCTTTTTTAACTACAACTGCAGTAATGCCCTAGAAGGTCCTTTAACACATAGACACTACAATAGTACTCATCAATAAAACAAGCTAAACAATCATGTCTTGCCTGAACTCATTCATCTAATAGTAAGCTTGTTCTATATTCATTGTTCTGTGTTACCAACTTTCTTTATGGTTTTAAGCTACTCTTGTTTTTCTCCAGGTTCTTTGCCCTAATAAGTTGGTACCCAACTGTAACCTTGAATTACACCTTCCTATCTGATATTAATGAGCTATCCTAAGGTCAACTCCCTTATGAAAGTAATAGTAAATGTGCCCTAATATGCTATTATTAGTGCAGGTCCTAAAGGAGGAGGCACAACACAACAATAATATAAAACTCATGTGCCACAACGAGTCCAGTCCTAGACTAGGCATAGCACAAGATCGAAAAAAATCACAGCAATGGCGCACTACAATGATATTAAAATGAGACTTTTGCCACTAGATTCTTATATCAAGAACTTACCGGAGTCCGTGCACCCCGTCAAGGTCTCTCAAAGTGGTATGGGACCTAACGCTAACCCTACTATGCCATATGGGTAATTACAAGTAGGGGCATGAAGTCCAACACACAGCGACCAGGTGTGGCAACTTCAGGTTTGAATGTGCCTTGATTTTTGATTCATGGGTAACATTCAGGTGCACCTGTGCAGCCTGCCTCACATAAGTCAGGGATAGGTGGGACTCAAAGTCTCCTCCCTCCTCCCATTGTATGTGTGATTTCACGCTAGAGGTAACTAAGAGATGTGCTGTGTGTCGGACTTTACAGTATGTCCCTATCTGTAACTGCCTATACAGCATAGTAGGGTTAGGATTAGGTCCCGTGCCACTTTGAGATACCTTGACAGGGTGCTCGGGCTCTGGTATGTTCTTGATATAAGAATATATTGGCGAAAGTCTCTTTTTAATATTAGAGATGAGCGAGTAGTGTTCGATCGAGCCGGTATTCGATCGAATACTACGATATTCGGCATACTCGATTTCAATCGAGTATAACGGCGATGGCGCACTTAGAATTTGTTTCCCCTCCCACCTTCCCTGGCGCTCTTTTTCCACCAATCAACATGCAGGGGGGGTATGACAGGCACGCTGAGCACGCTGGCAGCGCGAAAACAGCGTCTACATGGATTGGCTGGAAAAACCATGTGACCTCGAATCATAAAAACTCAGCTCTTCCTGCTCGTACGCATATGCTGCGTGAACTTAGTCAGGGACAGAGGCTGGAGAAGGGACAGATAGGTTTTAGCTGTTGGACAGGCAGGAGCGTGATTAAAAGCCCTTATCAGGGCTACTACAGTGGACTTCAGTGATAGCTTTACTACAATATAGACTTTACAGAGAACGGCTGCTGTATTCAGGGATAGCTGCTGGAGTAGGGACAGAGAGAGGCATTAGTGGTGTATTAGGTGCTCTGCTACATACCAAACTATATTTGGCACTACTGTTCAGCGTTCTTTTAGGCTGAAAAACCCTGTTATATAACTAGTGTGTATATGCACCATCTGATCTGGCAGTATAACGGCTGTGAATTTTATTTTTTTTTAAATA